>SELW01000612.1:0-110000 GCA_004931855.1 Pichia inconspicua
TTATTAGCAAAAGATTTAGATTTACCAACAGAATTATCCCTAGAATTCTTAAAATCAAGTTCAGATTCAACACTTTCAAATAAAATCAACGATGAATTGAATTCTCCTTCAAATTCAATCGATTCTTCAAATTCAGTCAATTTTCCACTTGATAATTTTAATGAAAAGGCTAAATTATTAGGTATTATACCAGCTAGACCTCAGATTGATTCAAATTTCAACTCTGTTGGTTTACCTGAAATGGAAGATTCAATCAAACTAAAAATTGATACTAGAATTAAAGAATTGGAAAATTTACCAACTAATTTAGGTTCCTACGATTCTTCTAAATTTGATCTCGATTTAATTTATTCAAATGATGATATCTTAGATAATATCGATAGTTTGAAAATTGATGCTTTAATTGAATTAAAATCTTTAAAATTATTACCTTTACAGAAAAAACTCAGAAATCATTTATTGATTAAAGCTGCAACTAATACAATTTATCATGATGAAAATTTAAATAATTATTCAGTTTTTAAAACTTGGAAAAGAACTTATTGTGTTCATCCAAAGCAAAAAATTTTACAAACTTCAAAATTAGCTGAAAAATTACAATTTAAACAATTACAAGAGAAGAAAAAGCAAATTCAACAAATTTATCTTAAACGTGTTAATGAAATGTTGGAGTTTGCTTCAGATTATCAGAATAAAATCTCTCAAAGGAAAATCAATAAACTGCATTTGGCTAAATCAATTCATCAATTTCATCAACAATCTGAAAGAGATGAATCTAAAAAATTAGAAAGAACTGCAAAGCAAAGATTACAAGCTTTAAAGGCAAATGATGAAGAAGCTTATATTAAATTATTAGATCAAACAAAGGATAAAAGAATTACTCATTTATTAAAGCAAACTAATTCTTTCTTAGATTCTTTAGCAAATGCTGTTAAAGTTCAACAAAATGAAGCTAAAAATTTATCAGTTGATAAATCTAAACTTGATAATCTATCATCAAATGATAATATTGCTATAAATGATGAAAATGATGGTTCTGATATTAAAAAGCAAAAAGTTGATTATTATGATGTTGCTCATAAAATTAAAGAACCAGTCACTGCCCAACCTTCTATTTTAGTTGGTGGTACTTTAAAAGAATATCAAGTTAAAGGTTTGGAATGGATGGTCTCTCTTTATAATAATCATTTAAATGGTATCTTAGCAGATGAAATGGGTTTAGGTAAAACAATTCAATCAATTGCTTTAATTACTTATTTAATTGAAAAGAAAAAGGAATCTGGTAAATTCTTAATTATTGTACCACTTTCAACAATTACAAATTGGACTTTAGAATTCGATCAATGGGCTCCTTCTTTGAAAACAATTGTCTATAAAGGTAATCAAAATCAACGTAAAGATTTACATTATCAAGTTAGATCCGGTGATTTTGATGTTTTATTAACAACTTATGAATATGTTATTAAAGATAGACCTTTATTATGTAAATTTAGATGGGCTCATATGCTAATTGATGAAGGTCATAGATTGAAAAATACTGGTTCTAAATTATTTCAAACTTTAACAACCTACTATCATACAAAGAATAGATTGATTTTAACTGGTACTCCTTTACAAAATAATCTACCTGAATTATGGGCTTTATTGAATTTTATTTTACCAAAAGTTTTCAATTCTGTTAAATCCTTTGATGAATGGTTTAATACTCCATTTGCAAATACTGGTCAACAAGAAAAGTTAGAGTTAAGTGAAGAAGAAAGTTTATTGATTATTAGAAGATTACATAAAGTCCTAAGACCTTTCCTTTTACGTCGACTGAAAAAAGATGTTGCCAAAGATTTACCTGATAAAATCGAAAAAGTTATTAAATGTAAATTTTCAAGTTTACAAGAGAAACTTTATAAACAATTATTACATCATAATGCTTTATTTATTGGTACAGGTGCAGTTGGTGCTACAAAATCAGGTTTAAAAGGTTTGAATAATAAAATAATGCAATTAAGGAAAGTTTGTAATCATCCTTTCGTTTTCGAAGAAGTTGAAACTTTAGTTAATCCTGATAAATCAACGACTGATTTAATTTGGAGATCTTCTGGTAAATTTGAATTACTTGATAGAATTTTACCTAAGTTAAAGAAAACTGGTCATAGAGTTTTAATTTTCTTCCAAATGACTCAAGTTATGGATATAATGGAAGATTTCCTTAGATTAAAAGAGTTAAAATATATGAGATTAGATGGTTCAACAAAGGCTGAAGATAGACAATTAATGTTAAAAGATTTCAATGCTCCTGATTCTGATTATTTTTGTTTCTTACTTTCAACTAGAGCTGGTGGTTTAGGTTTAAATTTACAAACTGCTGATACTGTTATTATTTTCGATACTGATTGGAATCCTCATCAAGATTTACAAGCTCAAGATCGTGCTCATAGAATTGGTCAAAAGAATGAAGTTAAAATCTTAAGACTGATCACAAGTGAATCTGTTGAAGAAGTTATTTTAGAGAAAGCTCATCAAAAATTAGATATTGATGGTAAAGTTATTCAAGCTGGTAAATTCGATAATAAATCATCAGCTGAAGAACAAGAAGCTTATTTGAAAAGATTATTAGAAGAAGATAAAGATAAAGATAAAAATAATGAAAATGATAATTATGATGATTTTGAAATTAATGAAATTTTAGCTCGTAATGATGATGAAATGCAAATCTTTGATGAACTGGATCGTGAAAGAGCTGAATCTGATAGATTACGTAATACTCCAAGATTAATGGTTGACGATGAAGTTCCACAAGTTTTCAAAGAAGATATGAGTATTCATTTAGTTGAAAAGGATGATGGTACAAGTAGAAGAATTAAAAAGAGAGTCGTTTATGATGATGGTTTAACTGAAGAACAATGGTTACAAGCAATGGATGATGATAATGATTCAGTTGAAGCTGCAATTGCAAGGAAACGTGCTAGAGCTGAAAAACTAAGGAAATCAAAGGCAAATAAAATTAATGGTGATGTAGATGGTGGAGAAGATGATGACGATGATGTTGATAATGATAATGATGAAGATGATGATCCTGAAATTCATATTGATAGTGATAGTGATGAAGAAGTATATGAAGAAGATTTACCTTCAAGAAAGAGACAACGACTTTCAAGAGGTTCAACTCCATTGAATAATACCAATAATGGTAATACCAATAATAATAATGTTAAGGTTGAAAAAAAGAAAATTCTAAAAGATTCATTACCAAAATGGATTACTAGATCTTATTCATTACTTGATGAGCTTGAAAATTTAAAAGATGAAAATGGTACAAATGCTGGTGGAATTTTCATCAAATTACCATCACGAAAATTCTATGCTGATTATTATAAAATCATCAAACATGCAGTTTCATTAAATCAAATTCGTAAACAATTAGAGACTAAAAAAATTTTAGATTTTGATACTGTTATTAATGAGTTACGTCAAATGTTTGTTAATGCACGTACTTACAATGAAGAAGGTTCATGGGTTATAAAATGTGCTGATTTACTTGAAGAACACATGAATGAAAAAATCAAAGAATTCGATTCTGAAGATGCTATGGAGAATATAACCAATACTTCAATTACTGTATAATATTTTGTTTACATTTTGTAATATACCACATAAACTATGAAAATAGCCAGACTCGTTCCAACTAATCTTTCAAGGAAAGTATGATAAAACAAGCAAGTTATCAAAAACAAAGTAACCCATGCAATATAAACAAAACTCACAAATACATTAACAAATTTATGCAAATACTTATGATTATTGGTGAGATTAACATTTTTGCAATAATCATTCATTCCTAAAAGTTCGTAACTTGCAGCTGTACCGAAAGTAGTTGCAATAAGTGAGTGTCCACTAGATTTAAATCCATTAACGTATAATCCACCATGAGCAACACATGAACGATAATAAATTTCATGAGCAACATTACAATAACCACCTGTCCATCTGTTCACACGATCAAACAATGACGGTCCAAAAGCCCATACTATAAGTACAATCAATGACGCGTAAATTATAAACAGTTTAATGGTTTCCTTTATAATAACATTTCGTTTTGATGATCGTACCTGAATTGTTGTTGGTAATACTGGTGTGAACTTTCTCCATATTGCGATTTTAAATAATGTAATCGTCAAGTATAGTATAAGGAATACCTCGAAACTTGATCCAGCAAATACTGTGTTTAGAATTCCATGTGAGCTAACAATTGATGTTTTTGGTGGGATCGGTGAAATAAATGTGTCCTTAGCAAATCGTATTGGTGCTGTTACCAAGAGGAAAATGGGGAAAACAATGAGGAGTTTGTACTCTGTTATGATCATTGTTTGTCACGTAGTGTTTACTTGAAAATGAAAGTTTTGTATTATGTTACACAGCGAAATAAATTGAAGCTAATTTACACATAAAGTTCGTCATACACACGCATTGCAAACTTATTCACCATATTAAGACCAGGTATAACTGTATTATCTGACCAACTATTGTGTTCTTCGAAAAGGTACTCTTGTTCATATTTGCCAATGTTAATACTCGGAGGGAGTGTATTTTGGAAAACTGACCATTTCCATATCTCTTCACTCGTGTTTCCCTTCCCTGTTAATTCTCGTCGATTTAGTATAATGTAATGTGGTTTATTGAACCGTTTTGATTCTGTGTTGAATGTGTCAAAACGTATTCCAAGGTATGACCCTCGTGAATCTGCAGAAACAGGGAATAACGTAATCCCATTAAATCTGTGCACATTCTCTTCAAGCACACGATTGATTATATTTTCCGTGAATGTTTCTCTATCTTGAGCGTTCGTATTGGTGATGGTGTTCGATTCTGTGTTGGTGTCCGCGTTGATGATATCCACGAGTAGATCATCTTCAACATTCTCAAATTGTTCACGCACTAATGCAACAATATCTACATCACTTTCACCCCGTTCTAACATTTCAATCTCATCTTCAAGCTGTTGTATTTCTGCACGCAACTCTTCTTCACTCATTCACGCGTGTGTTTACCATTTCACAAAAGAAAAGATCAACAAGTTTTGTGGGCTTTTCTAAAAATTTCAAACATGATTTTTTTCTTCCAAGCCACCAAACCTTCAAATCTCAGATCATATCTAAACTCTTCACACAATGATACATGCATCAAAACATTACCATTACATGCGAGAAGCGCTCTCATATGCTGAAATTTCTTTAAAATCGAATGAGGTTCCCGTTGCAGCTGTTCTCGTTGATAATACATCTGGGGAAATATTACAAAAAGGACATAATTGGACAAACCATTCTCTTAATGGTACAGCACATGCTGAATTTATAATTTATCAAAAACTTCGAAAATCACATAATGATTCACATTTAAAAATGTGGAAAAATGCAACACTTTATGTTACTGTTGAACCATGTATAATGTGTGCATCAATGTTATTACAAGTTGGAGTTAGTGCTGTTGTTTTCGGTTGTCCAAATGAAAGATTTGGTGGTCATGGTAGTGTTTTCAATGTACGTAATAAATCATTGAAAATTGTTATACCTGGAGTTTGTCATCGTGAAGCTATTTCTCTTTTGCGAAGGTTTTACGTTCGTGAAAATGTTGTTAGTCCAAATGCTATAGAGAAAAAGAAGAGAGTACTTAATTTAAATGAATTCCCACGTTTGCAATACAACAAGTATATAACAATTGATGAATTTAATGAAATTTGGGGGGTTAAAAATCAATTTATTTTCGAAAATGATGATTTTTTAGAATTTAATGAATGTGGTGAACTTATTAATGAAAAGATTGAAATTAAACGATGTAAAAAGCTTACGTGCTAAGTCGACGCATTAAATCTTCAATTTCTTCTTGATTTTTATCTACTTGTTGATCTTTTAAATATGGTAAAACATCAGATTCTGTATTAAGTTTTGATTCATATTCTTTAATTGAAGCTGAATTTATTTGGAAATTATCCCATTGATGAAATGAATTTTCATAAAATTTAAGATAAGATTGACTTAATTGATTAAGTGAATCTATTATTTCATTATTTTTAATTTTTTGAAAATTAGTCCATTCATTAAGTAAATCTGATTCGAATTTATCTAAAACTTGACGTGATAATTCTTTCTCCTTTTGTAATAAATCAATACGATTTTTCAATTTTTCAATTCTTTCATTAATAAGTGATTGATCATCATGTGAATTATTTTGTTTACCAGTTAATAATTCTAATTTTTTAGATAAATAGGAAATTGTACCTTCCGTTGTTGCAGTTAATTTACCACCATGTTGTAAATGTTCTTTCTCTTGCTTTGTCTTTTCAAGGTATTTACTCAACATTTCATAATCCAATATTTTATTATCTTTAACTTTAAGTAATGAATCAACTGATAGAAGGTAATGTTCAAGATCTTTTAAATTATTCAAATAATTGAATTCAATGAATTTATTTAATTCAATGTATTCATTTGAATTCCCCTTTAAATTGTTACTAAACTCTTTAAATACGGAAACAAGAGTTTTATCATTATCATTTAATTCATCTTCTGAACGAAATTTACCATTTAGATCATTATTCAATAAAACTGTCAATTTACTAAATTCATCACTAAAACTGTTCAATTCATTAGCAATTGTCCCCTGTTTTGACAATATTTTTGAATAAATTTTATCAATTTTATGTAAATTTTCTTGAAGTTTATTTTTATTTATAATTAATTCTTTAAAATCAGCATCATTTGGACTAACAACGTGAGGTTTTTTAAAAGAATTCATTAAGAATTCAGTAAATCCTTCAATTCTTGAAGTTGAAATATTTGAATCACTTATAACTGTTGATGAAATTTCAAGTCGACAATTATTCCAAACATTTAATTTTGAACTTAAAAAATTGTGGAAAACTGGAGCATTTTTGAGTATTTTATGATTTAGAATTCTATTAATGAATAAATCTAATGAATTACAACGTTTTAGTATAAATTCATCAGTAAATCTACCACCTTTAATATATTCAAGACGTTGTTTATTTGGTAATGGAGGTATTAATAATGTTGGATAATTATGAGTTAAACCTTTATGAAGTGTATCAAAATCAGAATAACGACGTTCAATTTCATATTCTAAATTATCACTTAATGAATTATCATCTGTTTTTATATGAATATGATAAACTGTAAAACTATTTGAACCATCAGTTTGCATTTCAGGATTGATTACATTAGCAATTATTTTAGGTGTTTTTTTAATAATTGGAATCGAATCAACAATTGTTGGATTGTCATCGATGGTTGGATTGTCATCGATTGTTGGATTGTCATCGATTGTTGGATTGTCATCAATTGTTGGCTCATTTTTGGATGAATCAAAGTTAGAATTGCTTAACAAATCAGTTGATTTTGTTGAATCATTGTCTTTATTATCAAGAAGAGGATTTTGATTCCATTGAACTGAAGTAAATTGATCAGACATTGTATAATTAGAAAGAAAGGAAGGAGATGTTATTTTGGTGAGATGGCCAATAATCTAAGTTACTAAAAGAGGTAACCGCGAGGAGGCTCAGCGGATTGAAAGATAAAGATGAGATTTAAAGTTGATGGAGTATTATGGTCTATTAGATATAAAGGATGTTGCTATGTAAGAATATTATTAACAAGATAGTTAAGCATCTGAAGTGGAATCATGAATTTGTACAGGAGTAGAAGTTGGAGTAGAAGTAGAAATAGAAGCAGGAATAGGAGTGACAAGTTCTATTTTAATTGGATCATTATTATCAAGACCACAACCTTGACGTTCATCAATTGGTAAAATCCAATTATTATAATTGATTAAAGGACGAATTTTAATATTTTTAATTGGATTTGTTGGATCTTCAAGTATAGTAAAACCATACTGTAAATTTTTAGTAAATTTTAAAGCATCTTTAATTACTGATAAATCACCAAAACTTAAAGCTCGAACTCTGAAGAATTGAGAGACAAATTCTAAATCTAACCAACCATTATTATTCATATGTTTACGTAAATAAACATCTTTCAATAAATTTGATATATCAAAATAATAATCTAATTGATAAGCAACTGATTTAACAGCAGCTATACGATTTTCAGGAGTAATCCAGTTTAATTGTTGATGTTGTTGTTGATGATGATGATGGTGGTGGTGGTGATGGTGGTGTTGTTGATGTTGATTGTTGTTGTGATTATGATGATTGAATTTTCTATTACGAGTGTTATTAGTATTGAAATTTTTATTTTGAGAATTTGATTGAATATGTTTTGGATTTGATTGTCTTTGAGATGTGAATTTTTTATTTATAAAGTTATCAGTAGGAATATTATCAGATTGATTCTGTATTGGATTGATATCAGAAGATGAAGTTGTTGTTGTTGTTGTTGTTGTTGTATTTGATGATGATGATGATGATGATGATGAATGTAATTTTTTTTGTGATTTATTATTAATATTTTGAGTATTTGATTGGAATGATTGCTTTTTATTTAAATCAGGAGAGGATGAAGAAGTTGAGGAAGGTGAAGGAGAAGGAATTGATGTAGATTTCTTTTTATTATTCTGTAGCTTTTTTTGTTTTCTTTTATTGTTTGAAGAAGTTGAAGAAGAATTATTATTTGAGAAGGAGATATTAGCACCTTTGAAAGGGACCCATNTGTTTGAAGAAGTTGAAGAAGAATTATTATTTGAGAAGGAGATATTAGCACCTTTAAAAGGGACCCATTTTGCAGAAGAAGGTGGTGGTGTAGTTGTATTTGTAGTTGTATTTATATTTTGATTTGTATTTGTAGATGAATTTGAATTTGAATTTAGTGGAGAACTGTGTATTATTTGAGATAAATCTACGGAAGGTGGTTGACGGTTTGAAACGTTACCCCAAGGATTTGTTGCAGGTAATGGAGCTGGTGCTAAAGAATGAGAAGTTGATTGTTTGTCATTGTTTGGAAGATCATTAGACTCTGTTGTGGTGTTGGTAGTTGTAGATGGAGTTGTATCAGTGGAAGTTGCAGCAGCAGCGTAAGAAGGAGCAGATACTGTTGTTGTTGCAGACATTGTTTATAGAGGAGTGAAAGAGAGGGAATGTTAAGGAGAGAAGAGAAGAGGTAAGAAGTAAAAGGGATAAAGAAGAGGAAGAGGAAGAGAAATAGTGGAAGAGAAGGGTGGAATGGAGGGTGAAATTGAAAGTGAAAAGTGAAAAGTGAAAAGTGAAAAGTGAGAAGTGAAAAATGGAAAGTGACCGTTGGAGGTTGAAGAAATAAAATAAAATAAAATAAAATAAAATTATTTTGAAACTAAAGCTTGTACACCAAACTAAATTTACGCTTAGTAAAAAATCGAATCGACTCTCGTCAATTTGATATTAAGGAGTAAAGAATTTCAGAATTTGACTTTCGACGCGTTGAATAGAGGGGAATTCAACTTAGGTGGGGAGGCTCAACCCTCAACCCTCAACCCTCAATCCTGTGTGAGATCACACCCACCCTCCCGCTCACGTGATCAGCTACCGACCCAGTGCCGACCCACACCGGGTAACCCTACCCTCCCTACCCTGCGACACATAATCCTGTCGCAACTGCAAATAGTCGCGTCGTTTGTCGGCGCGTCGTTCGGCGCGTCGTTCGTCGCCGTCCATCGCCACGTTGTGTTTTTATCAATTTATCGCTCTATGATTGTTTCATTGTTTTGCTGTTGACGGTTGACTTTTTTCTCGCTGTTGTTGTTGACTGTTGTTGTTGTTGTTGTTGTTGTTGTTGTTGTGGCGGGACCGCGTATTATTCGTCGTACCGTGTTCTGTTCTGTTTAACCAACACAACACAACACAGACACCAACCACCAACCACCACCCTCTGATTCTGCCCTCTCTCTCTTACCCTCCTTCTCCTTCTTCCTCTACTTCTTCTTTACATCTATTACTACTCTTCTTCCTTCATCTCCCACTCTCTCTCCCACTCTCTCTCCTCCTAACGCCCATCACCTATCACAACACACCCACACACCGCATTTTTCGCATTTTTCGCACTTTACCAATTTCAATTTTCAAATTTAGCTTCCATTGAACGCCTCGTTTTTCCCACCTATTTTTGGCATTTTCAAACTCCATCCAGANAGCTTCCATTGAACGCCTCGTTTTTCCCACCTATTTTTGGCATTTTCAAACTCCACCCAGAAAGAAAACTGAAAAACCAACCGAGGCTTATCGATCAGAATCAATTTTTTCCCCAATCTCTCTTGGACTCTTGATCTCTTAATCTTTCACAAACAAACAATCTTATAACCACCCATAAATACTTATACCACAAATACCACCACAACTACTAGCACAACCACACCATGGTTAAATTAAATTCAGAATTAAAATTCGTCTTATATGCTCATATCTTTATTGCTTTATTCTTAGTTTATCAACTGTTTGATTTGATAACTTTATTATATGATGATTCATTCAATTTTGCTTTATCAAATAATCAATTAAATAATCAAACTTTTTACTCTTCAAATGATCAACTTATACCAAAAATAATTCATCAAACTTATAAATCAAATAATATACCAAATCATTGGAAAAATGGTCAATTTCAATGTCAATCTTTAAATAATGATTATCAATATATACTTTGGACTGATGAAATGGCTAGAGATTTTATCGTTCAAAATTATCCTTGGTTTACTAAAACTTTCGATTCTTATAAATTCAATATTGAAAGAGCTGATGTTATTAGATATTTTATCTTATATCATTATGGTGGTATTTATATTGATTTAGATGATACTTGTTTGAGAAATTTGGATCCTTTATTAAATTATCCCGCATTTGTTCGTAAAACAATCCCAACTGGTATTTCAAATGATGTTTTAGGGGCAATACCAAATCATCCTTTTTACAATAAAGTTATTAAAAATTTAAAACATTATAATAGAAATTGGTTAGTACCTTATATTACTGTTATGTTTTCAACTGGTCCTTTATTCTTATCAGTTATGTGGAAACAATATATTAGATGGGGGGTTGATCCAAATTTTGATATTAAAATTTTAATGCCAAATGATTATAAATCAGGTGAAAATTCTTTCTTTGAAATTGAAAAAGGTTCTTCTTGGCATAATGATGATGCTCATATTTTATTATTAATGAGAGATCATATAATTATAACTGTTATCTTCTTCACCTTTGTCGGATTTTCAATTGTTTTCACTGAATATTTGATTGTTTGCTTAATTAATAAAAAATTCGGTTCAAAATTATCCTCTTTCTACAATTCATTATTTCAAAAAAATAATTCATCATTAAATTATTCAAATAGAATAATACGTAAATCAAGGAAAGATTCAAATTTACCTTTAGCTCTTTCTGTTGATTTAGAGAAAAATGTTAAAATATTAGATGATATAGAAGAATTATAACTTCTCTCTCCTGTTTTTCCATCTCTTTTTTTTTCTCTCTTTTCTCCCACCCTTTGTGTTATCTTGTTTAGAATCTGTTTACAAAAATCAATTTACGATCTTAATCGTTTTAATCTCCCGCGCTAACAAGCTTCGGATCTTTAATCCTACATTCAAGCTCTTGCCAACTAACAACCTTTTCTTACTTCCCTTATCAATCAACAATGACAAAATCAATTCAATTGACTGATGCTGAACAACAAAAATTACTTGAAAACTCAATTCTAATAATTAAATCTGAAATTCATCAAATGCGAAAATGCCTTGAATCTAAACATAAATTTATGGATTCTTTAAAACATGCTTCAAATTTCTTAAATGAATTAAGAACGAGTAGTTTAAATCCAAAACAATATTATGAACTTTATATATTAGTTTATGATGGTTTATCTTATCTTTCAAATTATTTAAAAGATAATACTCTAAATTCAAATACAAAATCAACTTATTTAATTGATTTATATGAATTGGTTCAATATGCTGGTAATATAATTCCAAGACTTTATTTAATGATTACAATTGGTACAGTTTATATGGGTTCAAATGATGCACCTGTTAATGAAATTTTAAATGATATGTTAGAAATGTGTAAAGGTGTTCAAAATCCAATTAGAGGTTTATTCTTACGTTATTATTTAATTCAAATTACTAAAAATTATTTAATTGATCAAGGTAATAATATCAATAATAACAATAATTCAAAAGATAAAAAGGATTTAGATAAAATTGTTCATTTTATTATTCTAAATTTCATCGAAATGAATAAATTATGGGTTAGATTACAATTTCAAGGTCATTCCTCTGAAAAAAATAAAAGAATCGAAGAAAGAAATGAATTGAAAATTTTAGTTGGTTCAAATTTAGTCATTTTATCACAATTAGATTCTGTTGATTTAAATTATTATAATTCAAAAATATTACCTCAAATTCTTCAACAAATTATAAAATGTAATGATTCAATTGCTCAAAATTATTTACTTGATGTTATTATTCAAATTTTCCCTGATAATTTCCAAATTAATAGTTTAACTATCTTTTTAAATACTTTAATCAAAGTAAAGGATAATATAAATTTAAATTCAATATTTTCATCTTTAATTAATAGATTTATTAATTATAAAAAGCGTGATTCTCAAAATTCAATTGATTATTCATTCTTTCAAAAATTTGTTGATTTTATCAACCAATTAAACAATGATGTGCCTGATTTTGATTTATCAGATTACTCAAATTTACTAACTTCAATACTGGATTTAACTTTAACTTTTAATGATGAAAATATATCACAAAATTTGAATACAATTTATAAATTAGCATTGGATAAATTGGAATTAACAGAATCACATGATGCTTCAATATTCAAGAAACTACTCACTTCAATTGAAAATTTCCCAATGAATAAATCATCACCTATTTTACTCTCATTTAATGATGAAAATTATTTTAAATTGTTCAAATTACAAAATAATCAAGTTAAAAATGAAATTTGTGTTTCAATAATTTCAAATTTACTAGAAAATAATATAATTATTGATAATTTGGAGAATTTAAATCATGTTATTAAATATATCAATGAATCATTGGAAATTTTGAAAAATACTTCACTTACAAAGGAAGATTTATTCGGTAAAGAACCAGTTGATGATAAATTTTATCTCATTCTGAACAGTTTTATAAATTTAATTAAAAATGATGACGTACTAATTGAAAGAAAATTATTATTACATTTGAATGAATCAATACCTGAAGATAACCTCATTCCAACAATAATTTCAAAACTTTTAATTATAACTAGGAAAATGAAATTGAAAGAAATTGAAAATATTGAAATTATTAAAACATTCAATATAATTTCCAAACTTATCAATAAAATCAAACTTCAAAACCCTATCAATGCATTAAATTTTAATTTATTCTCAGCTCAAATTTCTAATGAATGTAATTTTTCAAATTTAACTTATGATTTCTTTATTGAATCATTTCTTATTTACGAAGAATTAATTATTGAATCCAAAATTCAATATCAATGTTTAATGAACATAATCAATAAACTTTATTTGATGAATAATTTAATTACTAATAATATTGAAGACTTTGATAAATTAGTGGTTAAGGTAACACTTTATGGTAGCAGATTGATGAAAAAGACAGATCAATGTCGTGCAATTTACAATTCATCTCATCTTTGGTGGATCAATAAAATTGAAATTAATAATGATGAAGATAATGATGATGATGATGATGAAGATATTGTTGATGAAAATCAAATAATACTTAAAAGAGAAGATAAAAGAGTACTTGAGTGTTTACAAAAATCCTTAAGAATTGCTGATTCAATTATGGATATTGATGTAAGTATAGAATTATTTGTTGAAATATTAAATCAATCATTATATTATTTCATTCATGGTAATGAAACAATTAATATAAGATACATTAATGGACTAATTGAACTTATTAGTAATAATTTTAAAGAAATTTCAACTTCAGATTCATCATTGAATCAATCTGATGAAACTTATCGTCATTTCCAAAGAACTCTAAACTACATAAAGGAACAACGTTCAGTTGATCCAAGATTCCATGAAATTTCAATTCTTGACCTGTCTTTATAGAAACCCTTAAATAAACTGCGAAACTCGCGATTCTAGAAAAATCATCAACTTTTTAATCTAGCTTAAAAAAAATTGTATAAATATCCACCATTCGCCGCTTTTATTTCCCACTCGTGCAAACTTTTCACTTACTCTACTTTAAACAAAACCAGCAGTTTCTGTTGATTTGTGTGATGAAATTTGAGTTTACTTCTTTCCAATACCGACTCGACTATGACGACATGGCATAAAACCGTCTCGGATTTAGATATATTAACTTTTGCAAGTTAATATTTTTCTATTTCCCTTGTCATTTCCTTTCAAATTTTCCGAAATTTGATTGGTATGAGGGACTTTACTTGCCAGTAATTATGCAACTCTGACTCTTAAGCAACATTCTGCTGGTTACTCTCTAAAGGTTTAGAGTTTTCTTTTTTTTCTCTTTATTGAATTTTTTTTCACTATTAGTTTCAAATGATGAATAGCTACCATAAACATTCGCAGTTTCCACGGTAGTTTGGCCGTCTAGACTGACACGAACCCAATCTGTTAGTCTTGGCTTTGCAGTGACCGCCAATTGACCTTCCATGGATGTCTGATTGTTACTAATAGTTTATTGTAAAACCTTTCCTCGTAACTATAAACTATAAAGTTTACTGTTGTACACAGTTCTCTAGATCTTTCGGTACTTCATTATCATTCCATGATACTTTGTCAATACCTAACGCTCCAAGATTATCTTCAACTACACCTTCAGGAGCTGGTAATAGTTTATTAAACTCTTCCATTTGTTCATCAATGTAATCCCTTACAACTTCATCATCAGGACTATAATTGGGGCTGTCAAATTTATCCAGGACATTCTGTAACCGACGTAGTTGAGAAACAAACCTATCATGATCTTTATTCCCTTTAACAGGTTTATTCTTTTCAAAGTATACATTGTAATTATTCACTGTAGTTGAAATTGTATCATACATCATTTCTTTTGTTGTCAATTTGTTCAACATACCCATTAACATATTAGATAGCTTGTCAACATCATCACCATCGCCATCGCCATCGCCATCACCCTTTCCAAAATCATCTAAATTACTATCCTTTAAAAGTTTTTTAATCTCATCAAAATCTTCTCCATCTCCAATATCTAAACTGTTCAGTAATGTAGCAAGAAGTTCCTCATTTTCATCACCAACAGTAACAGTTTCATCAATACTTTTATTTGATGTCTTCAATCGATTAATCGTGTCATTGATTGTATTCCCAAACTTAGCTTCAGGTTCAAGTTCTTTCACAAATTCTTCCACTGTCTTACTTAACTCAGGACTATGTTTCTTTAATGTTGCACCTGGTTCTTGTGAAAGAATTTCTTCATCAAATTCATCTAAATAATCATCCAAATCATCAAACTCATCAGCCATATCTGTTATTGTAATTGATATACTATTGAGTGAATTGTAAAAGCTCTAGCTAACGAGAGTAAAATATGTGTGCACTTAATGTCAATATTCGGGGTCGATTATCAAATTTTTGGAGTTTTCACAATATCATTTTCACGTTAACTGTAAACACTTTTTTCTTTGCCAAATATACATGTCTTCAACGACGCCCATAAGAGATTTGAGAACGGAACGTATCCAACAGGAACGTAAACAGTGGAGGAAAGATCATCCATTTGGATTCTATGCAAAGCCTGAAAAGAAACCAAATGGAACGCTGGATTTACACAACTGGAAGGCTGGTGTTCCAGGGAAACCTGGAACAATTTGGGAGAATGCAACATATCCACTAACGATATCATTCAATGAAGATTATCCAGCTAAACCACCAAAGATTAAATTCCCACCAAATTTTTATCATCCTAATGTATACCCCAGTGGTACCATCTGTTTAAGTATTTTAAACGAAGAACAAGATTGGCGTCCAGCTATTAGTTTAAAACAACTATTATTAGGAATTCAAGAATTACTAGATACACCAAATCCAAATTCTCCAGCACAAGAACCTGCATGGAAGGCATTCTCAAAAGACCCAGCATTATACGAAAAGAAGGTAAAAGCTCAAGCCGCTTTATACGCTGATAAAAAGTAATGAGCTTATAATATAATATTAATAGATTAATAGCTTTGTATAATTTAGATTTCGTTATTATACAATCGTTGGATATAAAAGTGATAATTTACTCACTCTTTTTATATTCAATAAAACGTTTGAGATTTTCAACAATCTCTCTCATTTCATTCTTTACTTGAACGTTCTTGTTCTTATCAACATTCTTGTACATTTTGTTGATATCCTCGAAAGCGTTTTCAATAACATTTCCAACACCATTGGAACCATGATAAAGTTCTCTATTGTATGGATAATCATCATCATATAATTCAAATATTAAAATCACAGCTGCTGCAACACATGTTTCAAAAAGGTACCCCCATTTGTTATGTAGTTTGGAGATATTCATTTTACTCAATTCTGATTTGTAAGAATTGATAGCATTCAATAGAATTTTTTCAACTGCTAAAACTGTAATGTCTTTGATATTCTCTATTTGAAACGTATCTTTAACTTGAGGAAAGTATGCACATACAGCAATCACTAATCGAGAAACAGCACCACCATCTGTAAATTCATCAAACTTTAGTTGAGAGTCTGTGTATTTTGCTATTTCATTCACAAAAGTTATATTTTCTGCTGCACCACCACTGATGGTAGCACAATGTGCTCTAAAATTAATAACGTCAACAACTGCGTCAATATCAGAAAAATCAACTTCTGGTGCAAGTTGTAATAATCCTTCAATTAATTCATTAGTGACTAAATTGTTTGCTTGGTAATAAATGAGTAAATTGTTCAAGCAAAGTAGTTTTTTTCCATTGAGATTGTTAGTTACCAATGGTAAAATCTTAGTATTACATAGTTCATTGAATGCCTTATTTGGATTTTCTGATTCAAGTTCAATAACAGTAGATAGTAAGTCAAGTGAAATATCAACTACCTCTTCTGATGGAGTGGATTCAGATTCAAGATTCTTAAAGATTTCTTCTGTGATTTGATTGAGGATTGTTGGCGTTAAAGCTTTATTTATTTCCATTATTTGAAGATTTATTCCAATAATATAAGCTTTAGCAAGGGTTGACCCTTGTAGTTCAAAAGTTTTGTGTGATATAGTATTCAAGAATGCACTTGAAATAGTTGCAAAGTCGTAAGTGAATTGAAGCACTAAAGTAACAAGCTTAGGTACTTTAATTTCAAATAAAGATTCTAAAAGCTTTGATTCTTGAAGTTTAACTAACAATTGACTTTCAACAATATCTGAAGGAAGTTCCATTATCAAGTTATCTAAAATAGTAATCAAATGTTCCAAGTATGAAATTAGTAAATCTTTACTTATCACATTTACTTTTTCATCGTTCATATGTGACAATGAATTGAACCCATTGGTAAAGTTTTTCTCTAAAATATCCCATATACTGTTTCTCCATAGATATATTGCAAACTCCGGTTCTTCACTCAATATATGACTTAGTAGATCTAATGACGATACAAGAATTTCATCATATGAAGAGTTCTTCAAAAGATCATTCAGTAGCACCTTACCAAGGTCATTTTTCAAATACGCCTTACGTGCTTCTTCAGAATTGTTACATTGGACCAAAATATGATTGATAGTGATAAGCTTCTCATTTACCGATGTCGTTGTGGACTTTAATTTGTCAATAGTTTCCAATATCTTCTGGTTGTTTGAAGTAGCTGGGATGTTCTTTTGACCTATAGGGTTGTGTTTTTGTCTTGCCTGTGCATTTCTAGAACGCTTCTTTAATTTTGCCATTGTTTCTTGGTAGTCACTCTAGAATGTGAAAAGCTTTTTCACCAACTTGAAGGAATGTATCGTTCTGTAGGTTTTTTTTTCAAAAAAATTTCGTATACAAGCTCAAGCTTAAATTCAGGACTCGGTGGCTCGGCTTTGCCGCAAAGCTTATTCTCTCCTCTGCTAAGTGAGTCAGCTACAATCTATGACTGATCCTTCCCAAAGCTACAAGATCTGTCAAGTTACCTGTTGAGAATTGAAAAGCGGGATTTTGATGCAAATGATACATTTAATAGGGCTGCTTTGATATCTTTTAATATACTTGTATTCATTCCGTTCAAGCTTTGAGACTAAAGATGTCGCAAGGTACTCTATTTGGTGACTTTCAATGCAAAGCAGTTCTACCCATCTGTATTATCAAAGCTTATTCACTTGATATTTCTGTTGAAATGGCAGGTAGCAAGGCTGAATTCAATGCATTTTCAAAGCAAAGGATCCCCTCTTTCATTGGCCAGCAAGGCTTCAGATTGTAAGAATCTGTTGCAATTATCTACTATTGTATGTGTTGCTATTTTCACTTCATTAATATAATTGAAAGATCAGCTCTGAAAGTTTTTGAAGTATTTTATCGTTTTGCATTATAAAAATGTGCTTACTTTAGTTTTGTTATCACCAGGATAAAAATCACTGAAAATCTAAACAATCTTACTAACATATTTCATTACAGTAATCTCCCTACATGATGATGATTCACCCTTAATAGGTACTAGTTTACAATCTAAAGCACAAATTTTAGGTTACATGTGTTTTGCTGCCGCTGAAATGATGGATCCAATTGACAAGATCATCTCTATTCTTCTTGGTAGAGTTCCATTTGACGAAGATGCTTTATTCTTGGCCACGGAAGAGATTGATTCCCATGTTGAAGAATTGGAGGCAAAATTAGTTGATAACACTTTTTTGGTTGATCAAACCATATCTGTGGCAGATTTGTTTATTGCAACTTGCTTCTACCGTTGTTTTACCTTAATCTTTGATATAAAATGGAGGAATGATCATCCAACCTTTATGAATTGGTTTGACACTGTTTCTAAGCACCCTATTGTGGTAGACTTTTTCAATACCATTCCTTTTATTGATAAACGAGTTGAAACTCCGATAGCAAAGAAGAAGAGTACCATGAATATTAGTCAATATTTAAAGAAACCACCTCTCCCTCTTGATGAATGGAAGAAAGTCTATTCTAATAGCAAAACTAAAGAAGAAGCATTGACATACTTTTGGAATACTTTCTATGACGATGAAAACTGGTCTTTATGGAGGGTGGATTACAAGTATAACGATGAACTAACTCAGTGTTTTATGTCCAAGAACTTAGTTGGCGGTTTTTCGAACAGATTATTGGCATCCATTAATAACATGTTTGGTTGTTTTGTTATCTATGGTGAAAACAACAATAATGGAATTATAGGTGCTTTTCTTGTGAGAGGCCAAGACGCTATTGCTGCATTCAGTGTTGCTCCTGAGTGGGATTCTTATTCTTACACAAAATTGGATGCTTCTAAGCCAAAAGACAGATCTTTTGTTGAGAATTTATGGAATTGTGATAAGCATGTTACTGTTAACGGTGAAATTAAACAAATTGTGGATGTTAAGGTTTTCAAATAAGCTGAATCCACTGTGTATTTAAATTATTTATTTTCTATCATATTTATAGTACCTCCAAACTATGAATACATTTCTATCCGTTTAGCTTGAACGTGACTCCATTATTATCTTTCTACGTTGAATAGTACTTTACATCTTTTACAGGTATTGCTATCAAGCTAATGTTAATCAATCATTTTGTTGAATAGCATCATTTCATCTGGTAAATACAATTAAAAAAAATTTACCAGCAATAAGTAAACTTATCTTTTCTTATGGTTTTGACTTGATTTGAAGAGTTGATAAATTATTAAAAGATCAAAATTAACCTATGTATTTAAGGTTTAGTTTAGTATAATTTGATTACAATTGTTAAGGCTCTATTTGACTGCCAATTCATTTCTGTTATTGAAGACGGAAGATCAACAGAACCAGATCGCGTAGGCCCACGCTACAGAGTCAAAAATATTGTACCATGATTCAAGCATAATGAAATTTGTGTCTTTGAAAGTAGCCACATATCCTTATAAGCAAACTACTAACAACATTCATGGGTTTGAATGGACATAAAGTGCTCGGTGTGTTAGTCTTTTCCGGGCTTGGAGTTTACTCTGGAGTCAAGTTCTTTGAACCACTGATTGTTGAACAGCTCCGTAAGGATGGAAACTTGCGTTCAGATATACCCATTCCTCAATTTGATGAAAATGGAGACAAAATTATTAATGGAGTCGACAAGTCTAAAGAATGGAAAGAGCTCCATGAAAAGCTTATTGCTAAAAAAGACTGATTACGATTTTATAAATTTATAGATTAAATGATATCAACGATTACCCCATTCAATAAACTGTTCGACTATTTCAGGTGACACGCCACGAACAAAGTTCGAAAGAACTCTAGTAAAGTCATCCCAAATAACGACATCACTGCCTCTACTAATAGCTGATAATCCCGCTTCTTGTGCAACAAGCACACATTCAGCACCAGACAAACCTTCAGTTTCTTTCACAAGTTCATCCAAACCACACTCAAGTCCAAACTTGGATGTAGCCTTGGTAAAAATTTCTTTACGTGCTTCGTTATCAGGGAGACCAACATATACATGTCTGTCTAGTCTTCCTGGTCTAATTAATGCTGAATCAAGTGCCCATGGCCTGTTAGTTGCACCAACAACTATAACACCTCTAAGTTCTTCAACACCGTCCAACTCATTTAGCAAAGTGTTTAGTACCTGTGCACCAACCCCATTACCTTCACCTTCTCTATCAAGTGCAATGGCATCAATCTCATCAATGAAAACAACAGCAGGTGCTGATTGTCGTGCCTTTGCAAATACAGCACGTAATTTACGTTCACTTTCACCAACGTATTTGTTAAACAACTCAGGTCCTTTAATAGCAAGAAAGTTCAAACCACTTTCCGTTGCCAAAGCCTTTGCAGTGAGAGTTTTAGAACAACCTGGTGGACCATATAGAAGCAAACCTTTAGGTGCAGATATGCCAAGTTTGGCAAATCTTTCACCTTCCTTCAATGGTAGTTCCACCATTTCGTAAAGTTTTCTCCTTAATTCATGTTGACCACCGATATCAGACCAATGTACAGTTGGCATCTCCAAGACAACTTCTTTTAATGCCGAGGGCCTAACTTCACGCATAGCAGATTTGAAATCATCATCATAAATGGCCAATTCGGAGCCTTGTCTGAACCTTTCTACTGCGTTCAAAACACACTCTCTTACAAGAAGCAAAAGATCTGATCCAACATAACCGTGCGTTTTGGAGGCTATCTCTTCAACATCCTCTATATTACAAACATTTGGTACCATTTTACTAAGCATCTTGCACAGAATTTCATACCTTCCCTTTTGATCAGGGACGCCTAATTCTATCTCAATATCAAGTCTTCCTGGTCGTCTTAAAGTGAGATCAACGGCATTTATTTCATTTGTAGCAGCAACTACAACAACTTTCCCTGATAAATCTTCCAACATTCGACTAAGTACGTTTGCAACTCTCTTTTCAACTTCACCTGCTTCATCCCCTCCATTTGAACCTGGAGCAACTTTCTCTAAACCATCAATCAAAACAATACTAGGCTGAAATCTAGTAGCTTCTTTGAAAATGCTTCTAACTTTTTCCTCACTGTCGCCTAAATATTTGGAAACAACATCTGAACCATCTATTTTCAAAACATGAACATTTTTCAGTTCATAAGAAAGTGCTTGTAAAACCATAGTTTTTCCGACACCGGATGCACCATGCACAATTAAACCATGAGGTGGTTGAAGACCAAATTGTTCAAATATACTGCCATTTTCAAGTGCTGTACGAACTGCCTGTCTAATAAGTTTGATCTCCTTATCACACCCACCAATTTCAAAGAATGAATGACGCAATGGTGGTTGCTTCAATTCAGCAACTTTCTTAACCTCAAGTTTTGTATTTTTGGGATGTATGATCCACCCTTTTTGTTTTCTGCTTTCTAATGATAAGGATTCTAATTTTTCAACAACTCCCGTGTTGATCTTCCAATTGTCAAAATAGAGATTATCGTAAACAATGCCTATATCAACCAAATCTTCAAAAGGAACATCAACAGTTGAAACAATATCAACTGTAGTTGCATATTCAAGTTGCGACTTGAACGGTTCCACTGTACATCTTTCACCAAGCAAAGTATTGTGTAACCTCAAATAAGCAGGGTGAATCAGAATAACATCATCGTCAACATCACCAGAATCGGCAATAAGAACCAACTCATTTAGACCAATAGATATACTCACAAAACCACCCTTATTTATTTCATTATCTTCAAGTGTAGTTTGACTCATTATTGCTGTTGCATATTTCTTGTAGTCAGAAGTAATAAGTGGTCGAACGATCAATTGCTTCTTCACTTTTGGTTTACCAGATTTTACTTTCTCCACTTTTGAGTCATCATGTTGATCCTTTTTCTTTGTTGTCTTTGGAGGCATCGGTATGATAGATTGGTTAATTAAATCACTAAAGATTTTATCAGAACTTTATGATTTTGCATAAAATTATTTTTCAAGTGCACCTTTAGATCTTCAATCTCTGATCCAATCTTTCAGTACTCCCAAGTAAGCTATCAACCCATTAACCATACCATAGATGTCGTATGTTTCTGGGACACTTGGAAATTTGGCACTTCATAAGCCCTTACTTTCACCCTTTTTCAAATATAACTTTGTGCCCAGATTCAGACATAAAATAGATGCTAGAACTTCTATTTTAAATTCAGTTAT
Source organism: Pichia inconspicua (assembly GCA_004931855.1). NCBI lineage: Eukaryota > Fungi > Ascomycota > Pichiomycetes > Pichiales > Pichiaceae > Pichia > Pichia inconspicua. The sequence continues at coordinate 22,772 of SELW01000612.1, forward strand.
ACCTGAAGAATTCAATGTAAGAGAGGAACATCTATTCAAGGCAATGTATTATGATGAAAAATATAAAATGCTAGGCTCAGATCTACTAACTCTACGAATATATCATTATTTCCTTCAAAATAACAACATTGATGGTGTTGATCCATACAAACTCAACACACTAAAATTAAGGCATGATTTTATGAATCAATTCAACCACATACTAGATTCCAAAAATAGACTTACCAAGTACAAGTTCAAGAATTCACTCTTTTCCTACAAACTTGAAAAACGTGGGCGACATAAACTGTTACCTAGTCTTATTGGATTGATACATTTGCATCATGGTCAACAAAAATCTGAAAAGTTTATAGATGAGTGGGTCATACTTGGACAATGGTCTAAAGAAGAATATACACATAAAGGATTGGTGGAGCTTTATACAGAGAAATCTTTGAAGCTATTCTAGGCAGGAGGAACACATCCAAAAGGTACTGGTCTCCAATGTGAATAAGTTTGAAACAATGAAACTGATTTTTTGGTATTACCATCATCAGAGGAATCTTTTGTTTCATCATCGTCGTCTAATCCTCTTTTTTTGAATGAATTATCATAAACCCAAAATTTCTGCATTATATTTTGAAGCTTGGATATCCTTTCTTGAAGGTTAGCTTCTTTGATCAAATCTGGGTAATTTTCCTTCAATACATCAAGACATTTGACACTTACATCATTATCAATAACAATCAATTCCATGAATCGATCAATATTTGTCTTATTTAGAATTTTTAGCTTTAACAGATTAACGACCCATTCCTTTGCTTGCAAAACTTCATTCTCATTCTGAAAGTAGTCGATATGAACTGCATTATCTTCATGAGGAGCAAGTATCTTTTGTGTACAAAGTAGAAACAACCTTTGCCAAAGTTCAAAAAGATACGTCTTATTCAAAGCTTCCAACACAGGGAGCCACATTAATTTGATTCCATTTAAGTGTTTATCAGATAATTCCTTGTTCAATATCAAAACATTTCTAAAAATCAAACAGTGTGTAAGCGTTTCGTCACATTTTAAAGACTTTATTAAACTATGAATTGTTTTGTCCTTCTTCTTCTCTTGAATTTCAATTTTACGTAACTTCTTGATTTTTTTGATAGTTTCATCAATCGGTTTGAAAGTTTCAGCAGTAGTGACACCATTTGCATTCATCCAAGCTTTTCGGGAAATTGTCAAAGCTTTTTTCCATCCTTTACCATCCACATCCATTAGACCTCGTGAATTATATTCTTTTAAAATTACATTCCAATATTGTTCCTTCAGCCAATCCAAAGCTTTCATTGAAACCATACGTAATATTTGCAAGCTAGGTAATCTCTCATGTGTGCAAGCATGTCTCAATTCCACAAAGTAGCTAGGTAATTTAAGATCTTGAGCTAACTTATGAAGACTTATATTGTATAAAGATTGTTGAAATGGATCAAGTAAACCATTAACAAATTTGATAATACAAGCTGAGTATTTGAGTCTTGCAGAGAAGTCGCAACTTGATGAGTCAGTTATATTAGCATCAACCAGTAATGCTGTAATCTCTATGGAATGAGGAATGGGTCCTTTAGTTAAATACCCTCGAACTCTTTGAACCCCACATGTATTATCTTCCCTTTTTTTGCTGTATAGTTGATGGTATAGTGATAAAAGCTCAGATGGAAACTTGAATGGAGTTATTTGAAGGTTTTGCATTCACAAGTTTATTGATTTAACTTTGCTTTGAAGTTGTAGTGCAAGTTTTCTGAAAAAAATGATTTATAAATTTCCAGCTTGAGATCCAAGCCCCCTATCAATAACTATAGTTCTTTATCACTCAATCACTTTAACACCGTCTTTACTTTATATACGATTTCTAATTGGATACTAAACAAACAGAACAATGTCTTACGTTGCAATTGGGGTAACTGGATTAGTTGGATCGCACTTTGTTGCACAAGCTCTTGAATCAAAAGCTGTTTCACAATTAGTTACTATTAGCCGGAGGGAACCAGGTCTTAAAGATAATAAAGTAAAAGAGATAATAGCAGACTCTTCTGACTGGCCTGAAAAGATTAAAGATCTTGATATTCCAGAACATTCAACATTTTTCTCAGCATTTGGTACAACAAGAAAGATTGCCGGAAGCGCCGAAAACTTTGTAGCTATTGATCATGGAATCAATTATGCTTCATTTAAAGCAGCCAAAGAATCCGGTAAATTTGATACAGCAATTATTGTTTCATCAATTGGAAGCAACAAAAACTCGAGGTTTTTATATTTGAAAACGAAAGGTCAGCTTGAAAGCGATATTATTGATTTGAAATTCAAGCGTACTATTATTCTTCAACCGGGAGCCTTGTTAGGTAGAGAAGGATCGAAAGGATTTTTAAACAATCTAGCTGCTTCTGTTGGTTCATGGACTAGGGGGACTTTCATTGGAAATGCAATCGGTCATCCAGTGTATGGTCACGAAGTTGCCAAATGTGCATTGATTGCTAGTCAACAACCAATAACGAAAGAAGGAGAGGTAATTGTTATTACCAGTGATAAGATTATAGAAATGGCCAAACAGACTTTAGCTTGAGTTTTTTTATTATCAGTTATTGGTCATTTTAATTATTTGATTTTATAGCTAATATATGATTTTATTAAGTTCTTTATAAGATATTATAACAAATTATAAACATTTATCTTAACTTGGTGAAACCAATGTCCTTTGCCTTTTCTCTGAAACATTGTCTGCACATGTTGATTGCGTACTTTCTGACTAAACCAGAGTGGGAGGAACAGACTCTACATTGTCTAGAACCTTTACCGAAATTTCTTGGGTGGGAGAACCAAACGTTTTCGTGTGCCATGATTGTTCTGTATAAAATAAGATTGTTAGTAACATAATCAAAATTGAAAAAATAAGTGTTTATAGACTTCGTAAATGCAAATGCTTCAGTTTCACAAAACAAAATGGAAAGCTCTTTGAAGATTTTAGTTTACTTCAAAATTATCTCAATATTTGGCATAATATAAGCTTCAATTTAATATATCATAAAATTGTTATAGTTTGTGAATGACATTGACAGACTTTTCCAACTTTCATGTTTTCGAAATACTAATGTATTCGTATTTGATTCAACTTCATTCAAAAATATTCATTTTCAAACTGATTCAATAATGACAGGTAGTCTAAACACTTTGAAGTACGTGATGTACACGTTCATTACATACATATGAGCTGGTTTTGGTATATCAGTATGTTAGCTATTGTAAACGGTGTTCCTGTCAGTGGTGAATTTTTACTGTACCAAGTCAGAGTCTCGCTCACAATCGCAGCCACGCTGCTCGCGCCCAGGACTCGCCCCACACCCACTGCACAAATTTGGCTCTTGTGACTGTGAAAATTCTTACCCCCAAATGAAAGGCGACGCAACATTTTTTTTTTTTTCAGAAAAATTTAGAAATGCGGCTCAGCGTTTGTGTCCGTCAACCCTGTCCATGTACACGTGATCACATTTTGGAGGGCTGTGAATTGCCTTTTTGGGAAGACTGTTATGTATCTCTGATTTTTTTTTTTTTCAAGATCTACACTTACTGTGTAAATACAACATACCCCATTAATCACTACATATCTGACTGAATAAATCATGGCTGGTCATAGATCTACCTTGAAGAAGGCAAATAAACCTTTCAAAAGTCCACATTCCTCAAAAAGAGCCATAAAAGCCCTCAACAAAGGTAAAATTGAGAAAACTGTTGCCAACAATAAAGCTTTAAAAGTTCAGACAAAAGACCAACGTAAAAATAAACAAAATCAATTGAAGCAAAATAAAATCAACAAGACCCTTGCTGAGAATTCTTTATTCAACTCCAACAAGATTGAAAGAATAATAACTGTTTTACCTTTAACCAAAAATCAATCAGTAAGAGACATAATCTTGAAAATAATTTCCACTTCCTTTGATCTCAATGACGCCAAATTGGATATTCTCAAATCTGATGATAATATCATCACTATCAAAATAGATCAATTCAAAGCAACATTGAAATTTATAATACCTGATCTTGATAATTTAGTTGAGATTCTCGATGCTTGCAAAGTTTCCGATTTTGTTATTTTCAGTCTTTCAGCAGCTGAAGAAGTTGACCCACATTATGGAGAACAGATCATTAGAGCAGTTGAATCTCAAGGTATTTCAACGTCATTTGCTGTTTTGCCCGATATTGTAACTAAATACCCAAAGAAGAACCTTCAGTTGGATGTCTACAAATCATTATTCTCTTATTATCAACATTTCTTTCCAAATGCAGAAAAACTCTATACTCTTGAAAACTCAAGTGATTCCCTAAATTTGCTCAGAACATTGTGTCAAAAAGTTCCGAAAGGTATTCATTGGAGAGATACTAGAGGTTATCTTGTTGCAGATCATCTTGATAAATTTCAATTTGACGAAAATACCAGTTTGCTAACAATTGACGGTATAGTGAGAGGAACTGGATTTGATATCAACGGCCTTGTTCATATACCTGGCTTTGGTGATTTCCAAATTGAAAAAATTGAAAAGTATATTTCAAAGGCATCTGGTACAGAAACGTTGACACCTGAGAACAGAGAGTCGCTTAATGAACTACAAGAAGATGAAAATATTAATGATTTGTCAATGGATGAAGACGATCTTAGTGGTAGTGATTATGATGATGAAGATATTGATGATTGGAATTTAGTTAATAAAGCTGTTGTTCCTAAAAGAACAAGATTACCAAAAGGTATGTCAGAATATCAAGCCAGATGGTTGAATGATGATGAAATTGAAGCATTAATTGCAGAGGTAGGTTTGAAAGAAGATTCTGAACAACAATCTGAAAACGATATACCAGTAGATGAAAATTTAACTGGTGAAGAAGACGATAATGATCAGGAAGCAATGGATATGGATCAATTATCTCCTGAAGAACACGAAAAACAATTGGAACTGTATAGGAAGAGAGAGCGTGAAGAACTCGATTTCCCAGACGAAATTGAATTACGTTATGATGAAGTTGCAACTGAAAGATTGGCCAAATATAGAGGTGTCAAATCTTTAGCATCTGCAGTTTGGGATTATGACGAATTTGATCCAAGAAGACCAGATAATTGGACTAATTACCTTAGAATTAAGAGCTACAAAATTGTCAGAAATCAAACAATAAAAAGATTCAAATCATGTGCTAGCGTCGTTGCTGGTGATAAAACTAGAATATATGTAAAATTCAATACTGAAGACTTTACCAGATTGGTCGATCCGAAAAAGAAGCTTTTTATTGTTGCTGCTCTTCTACCAAATGAACACAAACTTTCTGTATGTAACTTTTCTGTGCAGACATGGGAATCTTATGAAGAACCAATAAAATCAAAAGAACCAATGATTGTTCAATATGGCTTTTTCAGATACCATGTCAATCCATTATTTTCTCAACAAACAAGAAACCCAAACAATGTAGCTAAATTTCAAAGATTTTTGCATAAGGGACAAGTTGCTCTTGCATCAGCTATTGTACCAACATCTTTTACAAATTCACCAGCTTTATTTTTCAAAGCAGATGAAAATGGTAGGAGTATGCAGATTTTATGTCAAGGGACTTTCGAAAATACTGATTTCACCAGAATACTTGCCAAGAGAGTTGTTCTTACAGGTGAAGTGTTCAAAATTCATAAAAGTGTTGTTACCATCCGATTCATGTTTCATAATGCCAATGATGTCAACGCTTTCAAAAATGTGCCCCTATTTACGAAAATGGGTAGATCAGGGTTTATAAAAGAAGCCTTGGGTACTCATGGATTCTTTAAAGCACAATTTGATGGTTCATTAAATGCCCAAGATATCGTGGGTATGGAACTATTCAAAAGGGTTTGGCCTCAGCAGGGAAAGCCTGTACGATTTTAAACCTCATAATGTAAAATTTTGCATGTAACATTCTAGACAATTATATATATAGCATATCGCAGGAACTATAAACAATTCCATATTCGTCCCCAGTAGGTTTAATCGGATGTTCAAAATGAAAAAGACAAAGTTGCTATGTAGCAAGATAAATATAACTTCCGTACACCCTCAACGGCTTTAGCTGATCTATTTTCAGTCACAATTCAATCTTGCCTTAATCATGATATCCTTTAGGTGACCAAATGACATCATTGTTACCACATACAACCAGCAACACAACAACTTATACCTGTCTGTCATGCCAAATTCAGTTTCCTTCGATGCAGCTGCAAAGAATTCACATGAAAACAGAATGGCACCGTTACAATCTCAAGAGAAGAGTAGCACAATTAGTCCCGGTAAGTAATGACACATTTCAACTGAAAGTAGCTAGTTCGAAAGATCATGTCAAATATGATGATTTTGGATTTGTAATTGAGGAATCCAAGCCAAAACCTAAAAAGCATATTTTACGACAAACTATATTAAATAGAGGAAGAACATTGCAAGTATCAAACGACGAACATTCAAGCAGGGATATAAGTCCTGCTATAAGTGATATCTCTACTTTTTCTTTAGGAACACTCAAGTCACAAGGTGAATTTGAGAATGATTTAGATGTCCATTCATTAGCATCAAATTCTTTGAAAGCAGATATTACCGATTATAACAGTGACGACACTGAAAACCTCGATTCTTCAGACTTTGAAGAACAGGTTACGGAATTAAATGCACCACTGGATTTAACAGATTGTTTCTATTGTGGTATCAGTTTGGATACAATCGATGATAATATTCAACATCTGCTTCTTAACCATAGTCTGTATATTCCGAATTTGAACTATCTTTCAGATAAGGAAGGTCTTATTCGGTTTCTCTCAGATACAGTAGTTATTGATAAGGAGTGTATCAAATGTGGCTATACCAGTAACAAATTGATGGGTATCAGACAGCATATTATTGCTAAAGGGCATGTATACATTCCATATGAAACGAAAGAAATGAGATCTTTTATCGATAAATATTACGATTTCACAATTATTATGGATGAACATGAAGACTCAAGCGATGGTGAAATAGATGACGAATCAGACTTGAAAGATGAATATACAGTTGCAACCATAGACTCTACTGGTATTGAACTCGCTCTTCCTAATGGATTTAAACTTGGACATAGATCTATGAGTAAATATTATAGACAAAATTTAAGTTCCAGAAGATTGAGTCAGGGAGAAATGACAATTGCGGCCATCAATAAAGAAAATGAAAAACTGTTACACATACAAGAGACTGCTCAGTTCAAAAAGGATTCAAAGCAACTAAATCGAATTCATACTAAGGTTATAAACAAAGAGTTATCTGATAAAGGCTTAAAATACAGAAATAAACACGAACATTATAAAAACCAAAGGTTCGGTTGATTCTTTTCATTGTTTTACTGAACTGGTTTCTAGAGGAAGATCGTCTTTGAAAAAAGCAGAAGCTGAATCGATTGTGTCGCTGTTTCCTAACGGTTGAGAAGTAGCCAAATCGTTATGATCTTTCAACTCTTGTAATCTCTCCTGATACTTATTGAATGATTCTAACAGCTTGTCGTTTTCTGCGCTAGTATCCACAACTGGAGCTTTGCTTTCTGTCTTAAGCTTTACAATTGATGATATTGAGCTCAATCGGTTTTGTAGAATTTTGAATGAGTTTGATTGAGGTAGCAACATCAATAAACCATATAGACATTTGTATAAGTACTTATTAGCTACCGGGTCAAGCAAGTCTAATCGCAATTTTGCAAAGATCGGACTTTCAAGTAGTTGAATCAACAAATCCAATTGAATTAAAATGTTGATGTTGATTTCATATTTTACCATTTGATTGATTATATTATAGCTTAATTCATATCTTGAAGTTAACAAAGTAAGACATAAGAGTGAAGGAGAGTTGAGACACCAACATTTGAAAAGATTCTCGAACAGATTATTATCTTGTGATTTTTCAATAAGGGCCTTCCTCAGGTCTCCTAGTTCTGGGGCTATAATTAAATTGTTGTTTAGTATTTGAATTACTATTGAAACAAAATTGAGATCACTATATTTGAAGTCACTTTCAAAATTCTGCAAAAGAACATTGGATATCGACCTAAACACCCTTTCAGAGTTCAAATATTTACAAATCTTCTTTATAATAAAGTCAGATTTTGAGTCTAAAAGTTTTGTGTCGTTTTTCAGCAAATTCAAAAGCTCTATCATAAAGTTATTGAAATACTTTTCGTTTGAAGAATTTAATATTTTTGACAATAGACTCAAAACTTTGTTGATAATCATTTCGTTAGAACCATTGAGAGGTTTCAGCAAAATCTTGAAAATGTTATCTGTTAGTTCCATAAAATTATCGGGATCTTTGTTTTGAAGCATAATCAACCAATCAAACGCATATAACTTTTTCAGATCTGAAGCTTGAGAGGTGACATTACTATTAGAAGACAGTTCCAATAAAAGGTTGTTGGTTAGTAGACTAAAGTTAATGGCGTTCTGATTAGTAGAAACAAGTGTAGCTAGCTTAGAATTCAAATCCAAGGCTACACTTTGAAGGTTGCTGTTGTCAGTTGAAATGATATTTAGTAATATCACCAACAACTTTGGTATAAGCATGTAAAATGATTCGGGTGAAATTTCAAGAAGATTTATAAGCCATTCCAGGCAAGTAGATTTTATAAGAACATCGTTAGACTCCAAATTATTTACCAATATGTCTATTATTTTAGCATAATCAATGACTGTGTTTTGACCTGATATGTACAAGTCATCATCATCAGCGTCAACCTTTGACACATCATCATTATTTTTGGCAGAATTTTCGACTAATTCAGTCTCTTTTCTCTTTTTAAGTAACTTTATTTCGTGTATCTTTTTGATTTCTTGGAGTAATAGTTTCAAAAAGTTCTCAGTGATAACTTTGACGTCATTCAACGGTGATTTGAGGTATATCAGCAACGGATCGAAAAACGACGGAAGATATGAGATCAACTCTAAATCAGGGATAGAGTATAAAAGAATCAACCAACTGACGATATAAAGCCTTGTGTAGGTGTTTGTAGCATAAATTCTTTCCTTTAATAGAGGGATAAATTTAGCAATTGAAAATGCTTTTGGTGTTTGTGGATCATAGTATTGCACATGATTCCCATCTTTATCGATAACAGTAGAACTTTTGGTGTTTGGAATCTGACTTGGTGGCGTTAAAACAGATACATATGATGTGGCTTTTTCACAGACAATATCTTTGATTAATCGATCCAAAATATCAGCACCATTCTTCACGCTGTTATCAGGATCAGCAACTAACTTGCAAGATATATCAAAAATTTCATTGAAGTATAGAAGGATTTCTCCTTTGGCAACTTTTGCAATATTGTAAAGGGCTTCTGAAGCATAGTACCGGACATTTGCATCATTGTCACCAAAACATGCAATAACAGGGTGAATAATAGAGTTAAGGTAATAAGGTAACTCGGATCCTAATCCAATTGCTACAGCAGCTAAACCTATCAATCCACCGTATCTAGCTTGTGGTTCATGAATATTGTATGCAAACTCATTTCTTAGTTGTTTAATAATGTTCTTTATTGTGTCAGTATCGTTATTTTGCAACGCTTCAGAAACGATACGCTCTAATTCCAAAGCGGTAGCCTTCCTCTTCTCGTAGATTCTATCAACCAATCCCCTTTTGATTGATTTGTCCATAGTGCTGTTATTAAGCTATAATGATGCGTGATTGAAATTGAGTATAAAGAGTATTTATAAAAAGCGGTCTGTGTGTGTATTCTTCAACGGTCATAATTTATTTTATACTCAATATTTACAAAGTCAGAGATACAAACTATTTTTGCATGGACTGTAAAATAGAAACAACCTTGATGTTGGTGTCTAAGAAATGGTTGAGACAATCTGTCATACATCTTTCCTCATCTGCATCTAAGTTTCCAGATGTAATTTCTCTTGTAATACATCTTTTAAAACATCTATCGGTGAAAGATGTAACAGAAGTTTGAATCTTGGCCTTAGATGACTCTTGTTGAATATATTCAAGAACTGTCTTTCTATCTGATTCGTTTAGTTGTTGTATCAGAGATGAGTCAATAGTGCCAGACATTTTAAGTTTGAGTGCAAAAGAGAAGCTTGAATTAATATTTCAACTTGCAAAAGCTATGTTGGATTTAAAAACGAGTGTGTTGAAATTTGAGTGGGTGAAATTGAAAGCTTGAATTTAAGACAACAGCATGCATGTATCGATCGAAGAGACAATACACAATTGAGTCGTAACTCTCTGCTAGTTACTAATTGGCTGGTGTATCTCTTTTTCGTTCATACTGTACGTTCAATTTTTCACCGTATAACTGGATGCCATCCAAAACACTTTGCACGTAAGCGGCATCTTCTTTAGTTGCANTATAACTGGATGCCATCCAAAACACTTTGCACGTAAGCGGCATCTTCTTTAGTTGCAAACTCTACAAAGGCATAACTCTTGTCTTTCTCCACATCTTTGCCACGTATAAACTTGATATTTGTTACAACACCTACTTGAGATACCAGCTCAAGTAAAAGATCTGTATCGACACGTCTGCCTAAATTGCCAAAGTATAATGACAGCCCCTCACCCCGTGTAGATCTTTTACCAATGTTTCTTCTGTTTGGGTTATCTTTTTCATCCATCCTGATTGCAAACAGATAGCTTGATGTCACTTTCTGCAGATGCTCAAGAGAATGACTTATTTATTCTTGAAAAGAAACAACGCATACTCTCATTGCTGAAACATCTCAATTCTGAACATCTTCGCCCCATAATCGCTAAGGAGTCATCAAAACAACAGCCAGTGGCACTAACACTTGCAAAACAGCACATTGAAAGACAAGTGGAAGAATTATCGTCTGTGGACAATTTCTTAAATACTGTTGAAAACGAATTAAAGTTCTACAAACAACTGGATATTTACATGGAACCGTTGTTGACATCCATGTCAACATCTGAAAGCATAAACAACACAACGAATTTGAGTAAGGCGCATGAATTACTATCACGGATCAATCAACTCAAAATTAAATCCAGATCATTGTCCTCTTACATCAAGCTCATTGTTAATAAGTACTTGTTTGATGTTGAGTTTTCCCATATTTTCAACCATTTAGATGATGCAGGACTGAAATCGAGAAAGCAACGATTCTTAAAACTTCTAGAAACGCTTTTAAATAACAACATACTGAGTACCAGTACTGATCGAAAGTATGTAACTTTACAATCTTTAGATGACCCACTGGTAAGGTTTTTAATAATTAACAAAATTGTTACTGTAATCCCTCCAAACAAAATTGTTTTGAAAGATTTATCCTTCAATCTGTAAATTTGTTCTATTATTGTATTTGTATAAAGTTATGTACTATATTTTTTGACTATCTGTATAAATTGTGTTAACAAAGGAAAATCTTTCGTAGAAGAGAGACACACCCATAAACATAACCTATTTCCGACTCACTAATTGTTGAATCTTTTTTGTTCAAACATGTAATCAAATAACAGCTGCTTTTGAAGAATAGCTCTAGATTTTTGCTTTCTTGTATCTTATTACTTCTATGTTTTCGTATCAATTTATTGCCGTATTTATAAAATGGTAAACTGTAACCTGAGTGATACACAAGTCCCTTGGTACTGCTATGATATTCAAGACCGTAATTTGACCTGATTACTCGATTATGAAACTCACAACCACATTGGTTATTTCTGATAGTATTCTCAACAGACTTATCAGAGCAAGTAATAGCATTCAAATGAGTTCTGGAAGAATTGAGTTCAACCTCGTCTTTGTACCTTTCATCTTCCCATTGAATAGCATCAACGTGCTTAAAATCTGAAACATTAATAATTCGTTCGTCTTTTGGATATAAATCAATGTTAATCCAGCAAGGCTTTGAGACTTTCATGTTTGAAATGTAGATACAATCATAATTGAGCTTTTGTTGCAAGTAATTACACAACGAGAAGCATGCCTTTGTGAAAGACACACATTTGCTGAGATCATTCCATACATTCAAATCAATCAAATCTTCATATGGAAGGCTATATTTTGTTAATTTGAAATTTGAACTAGGATTATAAGAAGTACCGCTTCCATCTCTTTCAAAAACACTTCCCTTGTTACTCATGCTTCCACCAGTTGCTCTTCCATATTGCTCAAGCAATTTGTTACGATTTTGAAATTTGTCTTCAATATCTATAACACTTGTTTTTGCTACGCAAGTAGACTTTAGCATACGACCTGTTTTCAAGCTACTATTTGATTGTTTGAGTTTGAAATTCGAGTTCAAGTAGTCCATTATCTCAATGCTCATAGTTTGCAAGACGGTCAAAACCTCCTTGTTGAAGGTTTTACGTGGATTTCTATCAAAAATTGAAAGTACGCCAATCGCCTGCTTATCTTGGCTAAAAAGAGAGACACCTAAATAATAACGAATACTTGGAATGTCTTTAACCAAAGGATTGGACTTAAAACGCCAATCTTTACTTGCATCAAGAAGTGTGAAATATTCATGAGAAAGGATTGTATGTGAATCAATAGAAATTTGTCGACTACAGTCCCTGAAACCATAACCCTCTTCAAACTTACAAATCTGAGATCTTGTATCAATCAAACTAATTGCTGCTCCACTTACATTGAACAAGCTTCTCATTTTCTTTATTAATGCTGAGAATCTTTTGGTTTTACCCCAATGAGGTAGATTCATGTAACGTTCAACTGAATTTAATCTCAAAATTTCATTATATGATTCAGGTGCCTTTAGAAATGCTATATTTTCAACACATGGGGGTTGCACCATATTTGAGAGATTAGTGCTGCCCATGGAATAAAGATCATAAAATATCTCTTTGGCCAATGGTACCGGAGCTGTATCAGTGGAGGTTTCACTGATAAGTTTCAAGATTGTAGAATCGGAGTTTGGCTTTTGCGAATCAGAAAAGTATCTTGTAATAGAGCTACTTTTTGGCTTATTTCTTAATCTTCGAGCGGGAGAGTTTGATTCGTAGAGTTTACTGGAAACGGAGTGTTTGTAGTTGTATGTTCTCTCAATGCTACTGTAAGACATTCTGATAAAAGCAAAGTTGTTTGGAAAAGCAAAAGGCAAATATTGGTAGAAAGAGTGTGCTACGAAAGTGCTCCCTTCAAATTTATGGAAAGATCCCTCTCATTCTCAAAATGATAAAAAGAGAAATCTACAAGGATAATCCGAGCAGGAAAATAGTTTTCATTAAATAATATGCATGTATACAGACGCTACTTAGTGAAGATTTCTACATAGAAAAGGACGATACAACATCGTAGCTTGTTTAAACATAAAACTAATCTTCCTCCATTTTTTCATCTTTTTGAGCATTATTTGCATTGTTGTTAGAAGCATTATGCTCTTCCAAAGAAAGTCTAATAGCCATTGCCAATTCTGGATCCATATCTGGATCATCCATACCGAAATCTTGGAAATCAGAAACTCCATTAGATGTACTTCCACCTGCATCTTGATCTCTTAAGATTGGACTTTTATCAACTTGTTCATATAGAAGATAAGGACCTTGAGGCACAGTTAACAAATGAGATCTATTCTCTTGGTCTTTTACGATATCCATAAACTCTTCTAATTTAGATGTATTTTCTTGTTGTTCCCCAAAATTTATAAAATCAATAAAGACACTAGCTCTTTTCAGTTTTGCGGCAAGTCTCTTGAGTTCATCCGATGATTCGTTGATTGGTGATCCCACAAATACAATAATCCTTTGCTTCAAATTCTTGTTTTGTCTATTCCTTAGGGCAAGGCATGCAATTTCAATACTTTCTTTCAAACGAGATTGGCCTTCAATTTTACAAGAATGTAGTCCACTCAATATCTGACCAAAATCAGCTGTTAAGTTACTCAAGAATGAGCAGGTTTCTCCAGCCATTGTCATTAACCCTACAGTATTTTCAGGATTATCGTTGATTTTTCTCCTAAAGATGACTTCAACAGTATCCAACTGTGCTTGATATCTATTTGGTGTAAAATCACCATTTCTCATATACTCTGAGTTATCTATAATTATCATTGTAGCCTCTAACACCATTTTGGATTCTTTTGATTGATTTTGGAATGAACTGTACTACACAAACTGAATCTTGCACCAATTGTTTGCCACTAGATTCCATAGATCGAGTTAGATCTCTGGAACACAAATCAAAAGTCTCAATGTCGCGTAAGCTTCATACACAAGAAGATAATCGATTTGTTTAGTCCTTGATTTACGTCTGTTTTCACAGTTATTGAAGGATTATATTAAATCTTAATGGCTATCGAGTTGAAGAGGGATACATTACAGTCCAAAAGGGTTGAAAGCCGAAAAACTTTCACGAAAAAGCAGAAGGAAGCTTTGATTAAACGTTTCAAAGCTGAAATGATGAATAAAGAACGAGAGTTTCAAGAGTCAGTAAATAAAGAGATTGAATTGTTACGACTTAAATTCAACAATCGATTGAATAAGATATTGAGGAAATTTTGGGATGTGAAAATAGAAGACATATTGAAAATTGAAAGAGAAATGAAAAATGATACCCCACTTACACTGTTCAATGTGATCAAACAACTTCAAGAGGTCAATAATCCAAAAGTGCAAACAAATGCAGATATTGGTACAAATAATTAAAGTTTATAAAAAGGGTTGAAAAATTACATGTATAACTATGATACGTAAATAGAAGAAAAACTAGGGAATAATAAATTGTTCATGTTGTGTGTATAGTAAAAAAGGACTTAATGTTCAACGACATCATCCCAGAAGTACTTACCTTCCTTTGTTTCCTTGATGATACCAACTCTAATAATGAAATCACCAAAATGTTCACCATCTAATCTTTCATTAGCCCATCTAGCAAACATTGGGACTAAAATAGCAAGTACATCTTCTTCACTTGCATTTGATTTATAAAGTTTGTTAACTCTTGATCCAATATAAGAACCACCTAACATCAAATTGTAAAATCCATAAGATTTACCAACAAGTGCAATTTCAGCTAACCATGGTCTTGCGCAACCATTTGGACAACCAGTCATTCTCATAACAATTGAATCGTTTCTTAATCCTAATTTCTCCAATTCTTCTTCAAGTTTAGTAATTAAAACTGGTAAATATCTTTCAGCTTCAGCCATTGCTAAACCACAAGTTGGGAATGCAACACAAGAAGCAGAGGATAATCTTAATGCAGAATGGTTCAAATTATCCAAATTATATTCTTTCAAGAAATTCTTGATAGTATCCAAATGTTCATCAGGAACATCACTAACTAAAATATGTTGATTACCTGTTAATCTGAAATTACCAACATTATGTTCTTTGAAATATAATGCGATTTTCTTCAAACCTTCCTTTTGTGGTTTACCAGCAACATCTTCAACTCTACCATTTTCAATAAAGCAAGTGTAATGGTTTAATCCAGTTTCATCCTTAGACCAGCCAAAGTAATCAATATTTGATTCAATCTTATAAGGTTTAGCTTCTTCAAATTTGTAACCTAAAAGTTCCTCAACCATTCTCTTATAAGTTTCAACACCTAAATCATCAATTGTATACTTTAATCTAGCATGTTTTCTATTCTTTCTATCACCATTATCTCTTTGAACAATCATAATTTTTTCACAAACTTCAGAGATTTTATCATAAGCAACATAACCAAATAATGAACCAGTTCTTGGATAAGTTTTCGTATTATTATGAGTAGTACCCATACCACCACCAACGAAAACATTATAACCAACAACTTCATTGTTTTCAACAATTGCAATTAAACCAATATCATGAGCCCATAAATCAACATCATTATAAGGTGGCATTGCAATAACAACTTTGAATTTTCTTGGTAAATAAACTGGAGAATAAAGTGGTTCTGCATCAACTAATGCATCACCACCAATTTTAACCTTTGCAGGTGCACCTTCAATACCTCTTGCAACTTCACCTAAATCAGTTAACCAAATTTCATGATAAGCAGTAGTTGATGGTAATAATCTAGCAGAAATAATCTTTGCACTATGTTCCATTTGAGAATGTAATTTACGATTAGTTGGTAATGCAGAAATCATAACATTTCTATTAACATCACCACAAGCACCTAAAGTATCCATTGCAGTTGTATTAATTTCTTTAATAGTTTCCTTTAAATCTTTTTTAACAACACCATGTAATTGGAAAGTTGCTCTAGTGGTAATTTTAAAAGTATGATTACCTGTAGTATCAGCCAATTCATCAATTTTCAACCATTGTTCAGGAGTAGAAACACCACCTGGTAATCTAACTCTAACCATAAAAGAATAAGCAGGTTCTAAACCTTCAGCTTTTCTAGTTTCTCTAATATCTCTATCATCTTGCATATAAATACCATGGAATTTAGTCAATTGTTGATCAACAGCAGAAATAGCACCAGTTGATTCATCTTGTAAACCTTCAGCAATAGTACCTCTTAAGAAATTAGAATTAATTTTCATATCTTCATTAGTTATTGGAGCTGGTTCATCAGCATTATCAGCTGAAACACCAAGAGATTCCCAAAGTTTTGGTTCCCAAATATTATAAGCAGTATTGTAACCATCATCAGCTTGATCATCACCTAAACCTAATTCGCATAAGAATTTACCACCAAGTAATGAAATTTTTTTATATAAATCTTGAGCTGGTTTATTAAAATAATGAGCATCTTCAGCTCTTGGCCAATATTTAGAATCACCTAAACCGAAAACAGCAAAATTAACATTAGCTAAATCTAAAGTTGAATTTTTCAAATTTTCCCAGAACGTTTTACCACCATTAGGGAATTCACCTTGACCCGAAGTAGAAGTGATTAGGGCAACATTAGTTTCTAATGTTAAATCTTCTAATGATAAATCATCCATTGCTAAAAGTTTAACTTTTAAACCTTTATTGATAGCTCTTCTATTTAATTTATTTGCAAGATTAGTTGCATTACCACCATCAGAAGCATAAGCAATAGTAAGTGGTGCACCACTTAATTTATCCAATAAATCCTTGAATGCATTTTTAGAGTTTTCATTAACGTTCTTTTCAACTCTATTATTGTAAGATCTTAAATTATATTCTAATTTAGAATTCTTTGCAACTAAGAGTGAGAATTTATTTTCTCTATCAAGGAAATCTTGTAATTCTCTCTTAATAAATGAAGAATCTAATAAGAATGAATCTTGTTCAACAGTAGGATTAAATCTATATAATGGCCAATAACCAACATCAACAGCTCTCTTTGTTTCCTTCAACATATCCAAATAGTTATTAGCCTTTGGTAAATAAGCTAATACAATGGAAGGACCATTAGAATATTTGTTTGCTTCAAGGAAAGAAGTTAATGATTGAGTATAAGAAGAATAGATTGCAATTGAAGCAACGTAAGCATTTTTATAATTCATTGCAAATAAACCTAAATTTTTCTTACCTTGTTTAACATTGAGTGAAGAATCAGAATCAATAATTAAAAGTTTTAATCTTTTATTGTTAGATTTAAGTACAGCATGGAAAGTTGATAAACCTGCATCATAACTCCAATTATCAGAACCAATGATCCAATTGTGAGTTAAAGTGAAATATTTTTTCAATTCTAAAAGTTCAATTGCTGGAGTAGAATTATTAGCTTCAAGTAATTGAATAAGTTTGGTAGCATCATAAATATCAGAAGTATCTCTAGCTTTAATTAACCAATTAGTCAATTCATCACTTAATTCACCAGTGAATGAGGATAAATTAGATTCAACTGATTTAATCAAATTGTTCAATTGTTCATCTTGAGCAAGAAATTTACCAAATGAATAATCTGGAGAAGTATTAACGGTAAAATCATTTAATACATTGATAAATTTAGCATCTTCAGTTTCTTTTAAAATTTTCAAATAAGCACCATCAGAAGAATTTTCAAAAGCTTGAATTGAGCCTGTAGTTGTTAATTCATTAAATGATTTACCAAGAATTGGTAAGTTTGATGTTGATATAGTATTTAATGAGTCAACAATAGATTCGACATTTGAAGAATCAACTTTAAGGATTTGTAAAGGTATAATTTCAATATTTTTTGAACTTAAAGTTGGTAAGATATTGATTAAATCAAGGAAAAGAGGTTGAAATTGTAATTTAATTGAAGATTGTTCAAGTATGATCAATCTTTCGAATTTGATTGAAGCTATTAAAGATTCTAATTTTGACAATTGGAAAGGTCTGTAAACTTTAATTGAAATAAGAGAATTATGAAGTTTAAAATTTGAATTAATTGCAAATTGAGTTGGGTTACCTAAAAGCAAGATCAAATTTTTTGGAGTTTGAGCTTTATTAATTAATTCAAATTCAGAATATTGAGTACCTGAGATTTGCTTTAAAGCATTAAATGCATCATCTAATTCGATAGATTCAAAAGATTCATAAACAGATCTAATATTACTCAAAGTGTAATAAGTTGTATCATATAATTCATTAGATTCAACATAAAAATGTAAAACAGATTTATTTGAATTTTTGGAAAGTAAAGAAGCTAAAATTGTGAAATCAACAGTTTCTCTAATATGAGTTGAAATTAAAACATGGAAACCTAAATCTTTTGAAGCAGTTACAACAGAGAAATCATCATTTGAAATTTTAATATGAATATTATAAATTTTTGAATTTTCTTTCTTTAATAAGATTGGTAAAGATTGAACGAATTTTTTTGAATCTAAATTTGTAATAATTGATTTATTAGAATCGACAAAAGTTAAAGCATCATTTGAAGATAATTTTTCAGTTTTAGAATCAACAACATCGTAAGAAGGGTCAACTATGTAAGATTGAGCACCTGAAACTTGAGATAAAAGAGTTGCAATAGAAGCAACTGCTTGTTCTTGTTTCTGTGCCATAATTAGTTTATGGATTGGAAAAGGAAAGAGGGGGGGAGGAAGAAGCAAAGAAGCAAAGAAGAAAGGTGAAGAAGATAATACGATTATAGTATATTGAATATATAATTTCGATCAACGTTAGATAGATAGACTCACTATTTCACATATCTAGTGTTGAAAAAAAAAGTTTGTGTGATGAAAAATAGGGCTGAATCGATTGGGTGGGTAGAACTGGGGGGGAGTGGGGGGAACTTGGGGGGGAGTTCCCATGGAGTCGTGGGGGAGAGCCTCAGCTTTCTTCGGGGACCAAAAGGAAAACCCATATTCAGAGCCCATTGAGTTTTTGACTTTGCTTTGGCTCGGAGTTTCAGCTTGGTGTGGGTGAAAAACGCCACAGTTTGCCGTCGGCACGTGACCGCGTGTGTTTGCACGTGACCGGCTGCGCACGTGACCGGGCCAAACTATCAGCCGGGGTTTGGCGCGGGCTTTGCACGCTTCGCAACGCGCAGCTGTGGCTCCACTGTCTGGTGCAGAGCCAGTGCGACAAGGCGGCGTGTCGTGGGTCACATTTGTGTCTGGTTCACCGTACATATGCAGTGACAGCAACATAGAAGGATAGAATGGAGGTGATTCCAATAGAAGGAAAGTTCACTGCTGTACACACAGCGGGGTTTGTAATTGGTAAAATTACAAATATCACAGAAAGTACTAACTTGTTTCTATCATTCCAGCTACACTTTTTCTTTTCACAATATTTCTGTTCGATTACGTAATAATCCAACACTCCCAATTAATATGCATAGCCTTTTCGAGTAGTGTAATCTTATCGAGTATAGAATGTATAAATGATATTTAAGTAGTAAAAAAATAATGTAATGTACAAAGTGACATTCGGGGGGATACCTATTTAAACAGTTGTTGGATCTCTCTTTTCAAATTTTAAAATCAAATCATCTTGTGGGAAAATTGTTGCAAAAACTTTAACTTTTTCACTTAATGGTGTAATTGTATGTTTAAAATCTGTAAACATACAAGCTTTACCAATTAATGCAGTGAAACTCATCATAACATATGTTTGACCTAAACAAACATGTGTACCTGTACCGAAAACTAACCAATTCTTTTTTGCTTCACAAGCTGGTGATCCTTCAATCCATCTTTCAGGTATAAATTCATCAGGTTTTTCATAAACTTCTGGGTCATGTAATGCTGGATAAACTGATGGTATAATCATTGCACCTTTTGGAACTGTATAATTTTCTGTAACTGGATATGCCTTTTTAGCAACATATGGTACCATTATAACTGGTGGTCTATATCTTAAAGTTTCACGAACAACCATATTTGTATATTTCATTTCATCAATTAATTCTGGTGTTAATGGTTTAAATGGATCACCTCCTCTAACTTTTAATTGTTCTTCTCTAATCTTTTTAGCAACATCTGGTCTATCTGCAACAATTTGAAATAACCAACAACAAAGTGATGATGATGCATCTTGTGATGCAAATAAAAATGTGAAAACTGCTTCTGAAATTTCTCTATTACTAAATAATCTAACTTGTGATTTAGAATCAGAGAAATTAGATTTTAATTGACCATTTGATTCAAACATTGAAATAATCCATGCATCCATAACACAATTTGGCTTTTTACCATTAAGTAATGCATCTTTTGACATTTGTGCACATTGTTCAAAAATTTTCATTGATTTATCTGCAATAACTTTACCATACCATGTTTTAGTAAATGGAATTATAATTGGGAAATTAACTAATTCTAAAGCTGCTGTAACTTTATAATAATTATCAGCAATCATATGAATTTGTTCTTCTGTAATATAATCACCACAAAATGTTCTTAATGAAATTGCACACATATATTCTCTAAATTCAGGGAAGAAAACTCTTGGTTCATCTTTTGTTAATTCAACAAATTTATCTAAATAAGTATCCATAACTTTCTCTTGAGCTGGTAAATAATCAGATAATGCCTTTTTAGTAAATAATGGATTTAAACCTTTCCTATAATCAACATGTGCTTTACCATCAAGGAAAACCCAATTAGTTGGTCTTAAAATTTTAACTGCAACATCAACAACACAAGGTTTAACAAATGATGGTGATTGGAAAATTTTTCTAGCAAGTGTTGTATCTGAAGCAATAACAACAAATTTATGAAAAATTGAAACACATGATAATGGACCTGAATTCCATTTTGCAACATATTCTTCAAATTTTGGATCTAATGATTCAAGGAATGGACCAATAAATGGCCAAATTTTATATTTTGGACCTGCAATTGAACCTTTAGAAATTTGATAAGAAATTTGATCATATGTAATTGCAACAACCAGTAATGAAATGATAATTTGTAACCATGAAAATGATTGAATTTTATTAATAAATGTAAGTTTATCAGCTACTAATTCAGTAGTATTATTTACTACTTGAGAAGTTAATTTAACTGCATCCATTGTTGATTAAGATTCTACTAAGAAGAAAAGAGTGTTGGCGGAAGCGAAATTCAATGTTCTGCTTGCATTAAGCAGAAAGAAAAACATGTCCGAGAAGGTAATTTTCGTTCAAAATTTTAGCGGTACGATTAATTTATACGAGCGGTACGAAGGTAATATACACTATACACCTGGATTACTTAAGCAATACCATTTGGTTATTTTCAATAACAACGTTATACCATAAAGCAGTTATTATTAGGGCAAAGATGTATTCGATAGTGTATGCGATAGATGTTGCTCTTGCAGTTGCAGAGAAAATATAAGCACCGAAAATAACCATACCGAATAATATTGAAAGTAATCCTATTGTAAGGAAGAATATTTTCTTAAGTTTCTTATCTTGAATTGAGAAAGATGTTAATATTGACCAGATAATACAAATGAAATAGATGACAATATATTCGATGTAAATACCAGTACTTAATAAATCTCTTTTACCATCACCAATCAATGAATAAATACTTGAACTTTCAACATCATAAATTAACATTTGTAACATTAACAAAGCTGAAATTAATCTTGAAATGTATAATTTTGAACTTGAATTTTTGAAACCATTAAACCATGCACCTGCACTAAATATTAAGAAATGATAAACCATCCAAACAGTGACTAAAGTTGAAGAAGTTAGATAGAGTAGGTTTGAAATTGGTAAAATTGGTGATGATGTATTATACCCATATTTATTCAATACAATATAATTCAAAGATATTGCAAAGAATACAATTGCATATGACCAATAAAATAATATGAATTTATATTGTAAAGTGAATTTTTTGTACCTAAAAGGATCTAAACTAATTGAAGTTTTCTCAGATTGTAATCTTCTATAAATGAGAAATGATAGTAAAATTGCAGCTAATGAATAAAAAAATGCAAAACCAATTGAGGTGAAAAGTCTGATAAAATCACTTATTAATAGATTTCCATAAGATTGTTTCCAATCTATTTCAACCATAAATTTTTCAAGATTTTCAGGTATATTTGAAGTAAGTAACATTGTACAATAAACACCTGATTTTTCAATTTTATAAATATGATCATCAGAATCAGTTGAAAACATAAAACTTTCAATTGGATTTGAAAAGGAACCAGAATCTATCATTTCACCTAAATTCATTTTCTTCAAATGTAAATCATCAGGTTCATGATTACAATAACCTTGATTAAGTGTGATTTCATCACAAATTTTAAAATAAGGATTTAAACCAATTTGAACGTTTTTCATATCAGGCCCACCCATGATCAAAGTATAAACATCAACTTTAGATTCAAGTCCTTCGATTTTAGGGAAATGAATGATTATTTCTGCATCATTCCTTTTAAACCAATTTTGTACTAAACCGTCTGCTGTTGATAAATAAGCACATGTTTGTAATACTTTATTGTTCTCCAAATTGTAATAATCGACTAACGCCAGAGCTGGAGCGGCCAGAAAAAGATATACATATGCCAGCGACAGCAGCAGTGGCAGCATTGGTGTGGTGTGCAGTGGGTGGGTCGTGCTTGAACCCCAGCAGCAGATCAAGTGTGTGTGGAAAGCGGAAGGGTTTGCTTAATGAGTTGAGTTATGTAAGCAACAGCCCGTGTCACGTGATCCGGGAGTATTACTAGTCTAAATTTGAAATATACGACACGCGATACGAGGAGAGAAAATAGATTCCAACGAGGATCAGATCTGTATTTTTCAGCACTTGATGTATATTAGTGATAGTTATAGTAGGAATGAATAGTAGATTATAAATGTGGGGAGGGGAGAGGGGGAAAGTACAAGTTCTAAGACTGGTTTAGGTAAAAGTATGCAGCAGCAGCAATTATTGCAATAATCACTGCGTAGAGAGCCAAGTTTGGATCAGAACCTGAACCTGAAGATGAATCTGATGAAGCAGATTTCGGTTTAACACCACCGATCAATTCACCGATTAGTAAAGATTCTAATTGTTCATGTGCATCTTCAGAATGTCCGATATCGTCGAAGGCTTCTGTAGCGTCATCACCTGCACAATCAAGGATGACTTCTTCACCACCTGGATGTTCGTCCAAATATTGAGTAACATCGTAGACTTTACCGTTGTAGATGATCCAGATATCGTCTCTGGTGTTGTGTTCAGCGACTTGTTCTGCAGTGAATGATTTAGTAGACATGGAGTGGTAGTGGTGGTAGAGAGAGAAGGTGGTGGTAGAAGAGATAAGAAGGTGGTTGACGTGATTGTCTTGTTTGACCAGTATTACTTGTAGAATTATATGTTATAATATTGTCAAGAATCGGGGCGAAATTTCAGAATTAATTTTACTTTTTTTTTCGCGGGATCCCGTTGCCGTTTTCGGAAATTCTCTCCAGCTATAATGCAAGGAGTTTTTTTTTTCTTTCTGTGGTTCTGAAAAAACTTTTGCTGGAACAGTTAGCTACTAGTCCAATCAACAACTGACACTAGAGACAGGAGATATGGCTCGTATTACCAGAAGTGCATCCAAGGTGTCCAAGCCTGCTGCCAAGAGCACGCAAAGTGTGAAAGCGAGTGAGAAGAAGAATGCTAAGAAGAGCGAGAAGGTGTCTAAAGAGATAGAACAAGCAGTTGCTGAAGAGAAGGAGGAAGAAGAGGAAGTTGATTTCCAGCTTCCGTCCGATTCTGACGATAATGAAGAAAAGGAAGAAAAGGAAGATGGTGAGACTAGTGAAGAAGAATCTGATTCTGAATTGGCTGTACATGAAGACGTGATAAATGAAAGTGGTGAAAGTACAAATAAATCTGGTCATACAATTACAAAACCAATTTCAGAGAATAAAAATAAGAAGAAATCAGATAATAATAGTAAACGTGGTGTTATTTATATTGGTAGATTACCAAGTGGATTTGAAGAAAAGGAATTAAAAACATATTTTCAACAATTTGGAGATATTACTAGATTAAGATTATCAAGGAATAAAAAAACAGGACATTCAAAACATTATGCATTTATTGAATTTAAAGATGAAGAAGTTGCTAAAATTGCAGTTGAAACAATGAATAATTATTTATTAATGGGTCATTTACTTAAATGTACTGTTTTAAGTGAAGATAAAATTCATGAAAATTTATTTGTTGGTGCAAATAAAAAATTTAAAGTAATTCCATTTAAAAAGATAAGTCTTGCACATCATGATAAGAAAAGAACTGTTGAAGAATGGGAAGCACTTAATGATAAGCATCTTAAATCAATTGAAAATAAACAGAAAAAATTAAAGGAGAAAGGTATTAATTTTGATCTTAGTGAATTGTAACGAGGGGTTAGGGGAATTATTCGATCGTAATAATCAATCGCACTGTATAGACTTTTATGTATGTACTTCTAAGCAATAAGCTTTACTATGTTCAACCATTGGATTCATAAGAAACTTGCAAATGATAAGTATAAGGTTATACTTTGTTCAAGTTCACCTCGTCGGTTGGATATTTTAAAACAATTAGGTATTAATCCAATTGTTGAAAAATCAACATTTGAAGAAGATTTTGATAAAAATAACTTTGATGAACCAATAGACTACGTTCAAGCAACAGCTAGGGAGAAATTGAAAGATGTTGTTAATCGTATCAATAGTGAAAAGACAATTTATTTAAGTGCAGATACAGTTATTATTTGTAATAATAAAATATTCGAAAAACCATTAACTATTGAACAAAATATAACAATGCTTAAAGAATTATTTGATTTACAAAGAAATGGTGAATCTATTAAAATCGTTACATGTTGTTGCTTATACAATAGCTTCAACGAAAAGACTTTTGAATTTAATGAAACTAGTTTGATCAAACTATCAACAAACCTCTCAGATTTAGATATAATTGAATATTGTAAAAGTGGTGAAGGACTTGAAGTTGCTGGTGGTTTCAAAATTCAAGGATTTGGTATGATACTATTTGAATCTATACAAGGTGATTTTTACAATTGTGTTGGATTACCAGGACGATTAGTATTTGAAAAAATTGGTGAAATTATTAAAACGTAATATTATCTAAGATACATGTATGATATAACTATAAACAGAGGTGAAACATTAGAGCTTAAGCTGATGGTAATGGTGATAATAAGGCAATAAGATTTGGTTTGTTTGAAGTTGAAGCCCAACCAAGGTAAAGGAGAAATGGCAACCAACCGTAATGTGTGATTGTTTGTGCAGTCTGGAACACTTTGGTGAATCTTTCCTTGGACTCTTCAGAGAGGTTTAAGCCGGCCATTGTTTGTTGTGTGGTGTGTAAGGGGATAATCTGTCTCTGTAGTGTCAGCTTTGACTGCCAGGTGAAGTGAAGTGAAGTGAAAAGCCTGTTGGTGGTGAATTGGGTCCGCCCATTTTGGCGTCTGCCGCCGATCGACGCGAGCTCGGTGCGGAGGGTTCCGGGCCCCTCTTCTGCTCTTCTCTTCTCTTCTCTTCCCTTCTCCAACACACTTCTCCTCTGCTTTCGTCCTGTCTGCTCCAGTCTTCTTCTCAGGCACTTCAAGACTTATCACCCATCCCCACTGTAACCCTTCTTTTCCACAGGAACTTTTAATCCACTTACTATTTTGCAAATGTCCGCTCTACTTACAAGATCCGTGCCACTTTTGCGTTTCTCCGCTAACAGATTGGCCGCAAAGAACTGTTTTGCTTCAATCACTCAATTGAAGATTAGACATTATGCTTCATTCCCTGAACATACTGTTATTAATATGCCTGCCTTATCACCAACAATGACTGAAGGTAATATCGTTAAGTGGCACAAAAAAGTTGGTGATCATTTAGGTACCGGTGAATCAATTGCTGAAGTGGAAACTGATAAAGCTTCAATGGATTTCGAATTTCAAGATGAAGGTTATTTGGCTAAAATTTTAGTCCCTGATGGATCTAAAAATATACCTGTTAATAAACCAATTGCTGTTTATGTTGAAGATGAAGCTGATGTTGCAGCTTTTGAAAACTTTACTGCTGCTGATGCTGATGATACTTCTGCTCCTTCTCCTGCTCCTGCAGCTGCTGAAACTCCCGCTGAAGACAAGAAATCAACTCCACCACCTCCACCATCTAATTCCACTTCTTCCGCTAAACAAGCTGCACAATCATCTGCACCATCAACTACCACCACTACTGATAGAATCATTGCATCTCCTTTAGCGAAGACAATTGCCTTAGAGAAAGGTGTTTCACTTAAAGGTATCAAAGGTACCGGTCCAAACGGTAGAATCACTGCAAAGGATGTTGAAGCAGCAGCTGTAAGTGCACCAACAACTTCTGCTGCACCAAGTGCACCCTCTCCAGCACAAGCAGCAGCATCTTCACCTGCATATGTTGATATTCCATTGACTAATATGAGAAAAGTCATTTCAAAGAGGTTACTTGCATCAAAGCAAACATCTCCTGAATATTTCGTCTCTTCTAACATTTCAGTTTCTAAATTATTGAAATTGAGACAATCATTAAATGCTAATTCAAATGGTGAATATAAATTAACAATCAATGATTTATTAGTTAAAGCTGTTGCCAAAGCTGCATTGAGAGTTCCTGAAGCTAATTCTTCTTATTTAGAATCTGAAGATGTTATTAGACAATATAATCAAGTTGATGTTTCAATTGCTGTTGCAACACCAACAGGTTTAATTACTCCAATTGTTAAAAATGCTGATACAAAAGGTTTGAAATCTTTATCAAATGAAATTAAAGAATTAGGTAAAAAGGCAAAGGATAATAAATTAAAACCTGAAGAATTCCAAGGTGGTACAATTACAGTTTCTAATTTAGGTATGAATCATGCAGTTACTTCTTTTACTTCAATTATCAATCAACCACATTCTGTTATTTTAGCAATTGCAACAGTTGAAAAAAGAGCTGTACCTGATAAAGCCAATGAATTTGGTTTTGTATTCGATGATGTAATGACAATTACTGGTACTTTTGATCATAGAACAATCGATGGTGCTAAAGGTGGTGATTTCATGAGAGAATTGAAAACTATAATTGAAAATCCATTAGAAATGCTATTATAATTCTGTTTAGAGCATGTAATTTTTCTATAATCGATAAGTTTTACTTTTAGTTTTTTTTTTCTTCTTTTGTTGCGCCGCCTGACCCGAACATTTTATCTTTCAAGATCAACAATCAATTCATTTGGCAAACATACAAGAATGGATCAAGACGATTTACGAATGATAATTATTGAAACGGTGATTTTCATTTTAATAACTGTTATTTTTTTCTTGTTAGGATATGTTATTTACATTTTTTACATTTCCGATGATGATGATTTAGAATTACAATCGAATGATTTACCAAGTTCATTAAAACTTGATTTTGATAAATATACCCAATTAAGGAACTATGAAAAGTTTCAAAACTATTCAACAATTGAGAAATTAACATATTTGTTAACTATTGCATTTAATAGATTTAATAAACCCAATTTGATACCAATTAAAACAAACTCAACTCAAATAACAACTGAATCTTTATTAATTAGGGATAGAGGTATTAATGCATTTTATTTTAAAGATTACTTTGATAGTATACAACAATGTATTGAATTATTAGAGAATGAAAATGATGAAACTAATGAATTTACATCATTGATTAAAACTGAGGAAGAATTATTTAAATCTAATCGAATTTTAGAATTATTAAAAATTTACAATTATGAACAACTATTCATTAAAAAAGGATATACAATTGAAGATTTAATTGAGATTGAATTTTCACATAATTGTAAATTACAAGGATCAGTTTCAACAATTTTAAATTTACCAATTCCAACAAATAATAGGAAAAATAATGTAACTTATTTTGAATGTAAATTACTTGAATTTAATGAAATTAATGATTTTATATCAATTGGATTAGTTAGTAATCCAAATTATCCAACATTTCAATTACCTGGATTTATACCATATTCATTTGCAATTGAATCAAATGGTAATTTAAGAATAACAAATAAAAATGGTATATCAGAAGATTTAATTGTTTTACAAAATTTAAATAAAGGTGATATAATTGGATTTGGATTTAGATCAACTAATGGTACAATTTTCTTAACACATAATGGTAAATTAATTCATCAATTAATTAATAATTTTAAATTTGAACTTTATCCATGTATTGGATATAAAAGACTCAATGAAACAAATTCCAATTGTAAAATTAATGTTAACCTTGGACAATTAGGATTTGTTTATATTGAAGGTAATGTTAAAAAACTTGGATTTTGTGAAGATAAAAATGAAGGATTAATTGGTGCACCACCAATTTATAATAAAATTAATTTAAATAATGAAATTTTACTTGATAAAGGTGATGATATACCACCAAATTATCCAAATGAATCATTTTTTACACCAATTGTTAGTAGTTCAAATTTTGAGAAAAAAATTAGGTTAACACCTGAAAGTGAACCACCAAGTTATGAAAGTGAAAAAGATCTAAAATCATCAAAATCAACTAAGAATGTTAAACAAAAGAATAAGAAAGGTAAAGGTAAAGGTAAAGGTAAAAGGAAGGGTAAAAATAAGACTAGTTTTTAATTAATGTATAATTATAAATTTTTCTTTTCATTAATACTTATATCAACTTTATCCTTTTTAGAAATTTCATTCCAATTTGAATCATATTGATTTTTCAAATTTTTAACATCAATTTCTAATTTTTTCAATTCAATTTCAACTTCTGATTTTGAGTTTGGTTCCTTTATTAATTTTGATAATTTATCTTTATTTTTAATTGTTGAATTTAATTGCATTATTAAAAACCAAATACAAATTTGAAATGCTAATAAAGCACCTAAAATGTAAAGATTTCTTTGACAATAAAATTTTTTAGCCTTTTCATCCCAAGTATTTTTATTAAATTCAATCAATTCATCTTGTTTACCCCAACTCAAACCATTTTTACAAGCATCAACAAACATTATACTAACTAAAGTATCAATAAAAATTATAATAATTTGAAAATTTGAATTTTTAATTAATAAACTATATTTATCAATTAATAATGTTTGAAATTTTGGTGGTAATGGTAATAAAATCAATGATATCATAACCATTTCAATTATGGTTATGATAAATACCAAACTCATTTGAATTGACATTTTCGTTGCTTGTAAAGGAGGAGATAATGGATAGATAGTAATACGTGTATGCATGGGCTGTGATTTTAAAGAGTCGCGTGTAGGCTTAAAGAAAATTATAAAAATTTAAAAAAATAAAAAAATATACACAATAATTAATTTTTTAACAAACAGCTGTACAATAATTGTACATAAAGTTTGGATTTAAACGTGTACTTGTATTTGTACTTGTATTTGGATTTGTAATTAAATTTGAATTTGTTTGTGGTGGGTAAATATTGTTGTAATAATCGAAATTATTGTAAAATGAAGGATTTATTGTATAATCATTTGAATAAAAATTATCATTTATTGGAGAAATTGGTTGGAATTGAGGTTGATGTTGATTTTGATAGGTACTATTATTAGTATTTTCGAAATATTGATTTTGTAAAAGTGGAGCAAATTGACAAGAATTCATTATTGGTGTAGAAGGTACCGAAGAGATTGGAGTAATATATTGGAAATCATCATCTAAAATTTGAGGTGTTGATAATTGGAAAGAATCAAAGGAATGAATATTTTTAATACACCAAGTATTCCAACAATTTTCAACAATTTCATAATCATTTGTTATAAATAATTTATAATCACAATCTTTTAACCAATTTCTTTCTAATTGATTGATTTCAGCCAATGGTAAATTGGTTGCATCAGACCAAGATTTATTTTTAAAAGTTTTATCATCATTAAATTTATTTGATAAAATGAGTAATATTACTATAATTTTGAAAATATCATTTTCATTTTCAACAATATAAGGTTCAATTTGAGTATCCATTTTAATTGATAAATAATTAATTGCTAATAATAAAGTTGATTTTGGTAATCTTGTAGCAGATAAAACTGAATGTAAATTGTTTTGAAAAATTTGAGAAGGAGTTGAACATTTTTTAAGTAAACCAAAAGTTAACCAAGAAATGAATTTAAGCATTTGATCGATATCATAATCCAAAACTTCAGAAACTCCACCATTTGGTTGAGAAGGAGGAGGTGGTGCTTGTTGTTGTTGTTGTTGTTGAATTTGATTATAATAAGGTTGGTTATTAACCATATAATTTGGATTATTATTTAAACCGATATTATAATTTTGAGATACCTGAGGTACTTGCGGTACTTGCGGTACTTGTTGTAATTGATGTAATTGAGGTAAGGATAGATTATAATAATTCTGCTGTTGATGTAAAGGATGAATATTTAAATTTTGGATATTCAATTGATTATTAATATTTAACAATTGTTGTTGATGATGTAAAGTGATTGGAATAGCAGGGTAATAATTGCTATTATGATTTATATTATTGTTGATATTGTTAATATTGTTCATATTATTCATATTGTTCATATTGTAATGATTATGAGCAAACATGATTCAAGACTTAATTAAAAGCTCGATTTGAATGGGAAGGAAAGGAAAGGAACGGAAATGGGTGAGGGTGGGGCTGAAACACCGACTATAGTACAAACAGAACAGAACAAACGAGAACAAAATGGGAGTCTAGCGTTGAACTGGTGGTGAATGTATATAGGGTTTGTAGGTGAACAGATGGACGCTTTGGTAAAAGGGAAGGAAGAAGAGAAGAAAAGGAAAGCTGTTTAGAGTTGAACGTGGGTGGGTGATTGATTTTTCACTCGACGGGGGGGCAGAAATTAAATTACTAGGAAAAAAACAACAGTATTTTCCAAAACTGGAAGGAAATGAAGAAATTAAAAAGAGGTGCACGGATCCAACACCGGGGTCGATCGGCGCGTCGGTCGGCGCGTCGCGTCTCTCTTTTTTTCTTCTATTTCGCGAATCTGTTTTTTTTTTCTTCGGAGTTGGCCCCCGATTAACTAATTGATTGATTGAATTTAGAGCTTTAGCTTTAGTAGTATACAGTTGTCGATATAAAGTAGTAATAGTGATAATAGTAGTGGTAGTAGTAAAGATAGATTTAACCACCAAAACCATAAAGGGTTCTGCCCTGTCTCTTCAAAGCATACACCACATCGAGAGAGGTGACGGTCTTTCTCTTGGCGTGTTCTGTATAAGTAACAGCGTCTCTGATGACGTTTTCTAAAAAGGTCTTGAGGACAGCTCTCACTTCTTCGTAAATAAGTGCAGAGATTCTCTTGACACCACCTCTTCTAGCCAATCTTCTGATTGCAGGCTTGGTGATACCCTGGATGTTATCTCTAAGAATCTTTCTGTGTCTCTTTGCACCACCTTTTCCTAAACCTTTTCCACCTTTACCTCTGCCGGACATTGTTGTTGTTGTTGATACTGAGAGAGTGAGATCAAAGAGAAGGTAGGAGGAGGGGGGGCAAGTGCTCGCCCTTTTAAGGGGAAAAGAAAATAAAAGAAAATCCATTGACAACACCCACGCGAGTAAACAGGGGCCCGGCCAAAACCAAACCGCAGCCCGGGCTGGCGTTTACTTTCCTCCCGCGTAAGCAGGGGCACGCACGTGAAACTTCCTAAATTCCAATTTCCTTTTCCTTTTCCACTTCCTTTTCCACTTGACCCTCGCTTTTATAAGACTAATCTAATTTCCTTCTTTTGACCCTCCATTCTTCTCCACTTCCTCTTTTGCCCTCCCTTATCTTCATACAAAAATGGCTAGAACTAAACAAACAGCTAGAAAATCTACAGGTGGTAAGGCACCAAGAAAACAATTAGCTTCAAAAGCTGCTAGAAAATCTGCTCCAACTTCTGGAGGTGTTAAAAAACCACATAGATATAAGCCAGGTACTGTTGCATTAAGAGAAATTAGAAGATTTCAAAAATCTACTGAACTTTTGATTAGAAAATTACCTTTCCAAAGATTAGTTAGAGAAATTGCTCAAGATTTTAAGACTGATTTAAGATTCCAATCTTCCGCTATTGGTGCCTTACAAGAATCTGTTGAAGCTTACCTTGTTTCACTTTTCGAAGATACTAATTTATGTGCAATCCATGCAAAGAGAGTTACTATCCAAAAGAAAGATATCCAATTAGCAAGAAGATTAAGAGGTGAAAGATCTTAATCAAGACTACACCAATCCTTACTACTTACTACTTACTACTTCCTTTATACTGTATTTTATTTGTACTTTAACATTTTAACGTGACCTAATTTCGCGATACAAAAAGAGTCGTTTTGAACCATTAATGAGCCTTCTCTTTTTCTTCTGCTTCTGCATTATACTATTAATTCCCCTATCAGTAGGTGATGCAAGCTCTTTACTTAAATAAGACTAAATACTAAAGCAATAGGAGGTTCGGGAAACTACCAACCGTTTCAATGATGGTAAATTATACATAGAATCACTAAAAGATGGGTCTGTATTTCAATGATTGTACCAATAGCACTTCGCTCAGTTCGACTCAAAGACCGCAGTCAATTGGATAAGGAAATTTACATTTATTCCCCACAAGAAGTACCTTATCATTCCTGAAAGAAAACCGAGAGGGTGATCTACAAATCAAAACGTGGTTTGTATGTTCTCAAACAAGCTGGGAGATCATGGAATATTCATATTTCTTAATCATTTGAGAAATTGGGTTATATTTCAAACCCATCATTCCTTTCGACATTTGTCAAAAGAATAAAAGAGAAAATATAATCTCTATTATTGGTCTATTTGTTGACAATATGATCGTCAGTAGCAAAAATTTAGAAACTTTGGAAGAGTTAAGTTTTAAATTAATGAAAACTTATAGATTGAAAAAGATTGAAGAAGATTGAAGCAGATAGTGCTGGTATGCAACGATTCTTAGGCATGAATCTTCATATCTCCAGAAACAAGAAACAACGTACAACATTAATACGTGTTAATCAACTGGAGTATATTGAACAGATTACATTGAAGGAAGAAGTTTCAAATCTAGCTAGAATTCAATCCCCGCTTCCACCAGGATATTATTTTGATTTTGAAAAAACATAAAGATTATTTCAAAACAAATACAGATCTAAAAAGTATAAAAATTATATTCAAGGAAGAAATTGGACAACTATTATACATTGCTGTAATGACTAGACCAGATATTGCTTACGCAATTAATTATCTAGCTCAATTTTGTGAAACACCACATCCTGAGACTTTTGATATGATACGAAGAATTAGATTATTTCTGTACAAGACAAATAATAAATCTTTGAGGTACCAGAAATTTAAGGATCAAGATGTATTGAGTTTGTATATTCTGATTATGCACAAGATCCTAACACAAGAAGGTCTATGAATGGTTATTTAGTACAGGTGTTTGGTGCTAAGGTATATTGAATATCCAAATATGCACAAGTTCGGCACAAGCAGAATTACAAGCGATATTCTTCAGTTTAAATGAATCGATTTGGTTCAGACAGTTGGTTGTTCATCTGGGCATGGCAATGAAGAATAAAGTTATTAAAATTTCATGTGGACAATATGTCGATTATCAATTCAATAAATGATGACAGTGTAAATTGCTTCTATGGCTGCCTATTCTTGAGTACAGTATACTTCACTCTTCTTGCATAATCGGGTAATTTTGAAACTACTTTCCACTGCAAATTATGAACTCCAATGATTGGTAAAACTTTAATCCAATCTTGAAAGAATAGGCCTTCAAAATCCAAACTAACTCAATCAAAAGCACTCTTTAATGTTTTGAAAACTTCTGGGAACACCCAGTCATATGATGTATAATTAGCAACCGTATTGGTTAGAATTCTAGGAAAAGAAACAACGTCCTTGGATATTTAAAGAATATTCTTCAAGAACGTCTCGTAGTCTTTTTCCTTATGATTGTAAACTTTAAGTACTGATCTTCTAACAATATCTTCTTTGTTGCTGATTCCATCCTCCATGGTATTTCTAAAGTTCAAACCTCTATCAGTAGTACCAACGTGCGTCTGCACTTTTGGCCGATTGATACCGAAAAGTTTGTAAATGATTCTAGAGGTATCTCTTTCCAAAGTTTAAGCTGTTTTTCTCGTCAAATACTAGCCAATAGTTACAGCCCAAACATATCATTGACTAGTCTTAAAAGTTTTGAAAACACTAAAAATTGCTTGTCAGATGAATTGGTTTGATGTCAAGTCCTAATCTCTCAAGATCAAAGTAGGTTTAACCTTTCACCGGAGTTCATTTTGACTGGTTCTATGGGGTATGCAAGAGTTTTGGTGAAAAGAAGAGGTTGTAGTTAGCTAGAGAAAATGCTCAGCGATCAGGTTCCACTGAATTTCAATTCGCTCAACTTATAATTAACAATAACACCCACTCATTCCTTATTCAAACGCCAACTCTAACTAACTCAACCATGTATCTCATTCCTGAAAAAGAACTTTATACTATAATTCAACAATTCTACTCAGGTAATTATCAAGATATTACAAATCTCAACCTTGATGTCGATTTTGATTTCTCAAATGTATTATACGAAATTCAAGCTAATTTCTATAAGATTCGTTCATTTATTAAATTGAACGACTATACTCAAGCTTCTTCATTACTTCAGAAATTGGATTCAAAAATAGATTCAAATATAAATTCAAATAAAATCGATACTGAAACTGCTAATTTGATTAAAACTGATATCGACGTATTAAACGCGTTTATCCAATTTAAAGAATCAAACAAAGTTAATAAACCTTTACTTGATTCAATTGATACCGAAACACCTTCATTGGCTCTAATTTATAAAAATATCATTTTAAATGAAGATTCTACTTTACCAGATTCTCCAGATTTAGATCTTGAATCTTATATTTACTCACTTTTAAAATCATTACCTGATAATTCAATTACAATTTTATCAAATTTGAAAAATCATTATTCTGATGCTTTAATTTTAGATTTCGCAATTGCATGGTTAGGTTTATCACAAACAACAATTGATAATAATCAAATTAATATCAAAAATTCTTATTATTTCTTTGATGAATTAACTTCAAGTGCAAATACTGATTCAATCAAGAATACAATCTCTTTACTTGCATCATATTTAAAATCTATTAATTTACCTGAAGCTAATGATTGTTTACAAAAGATTGAGTCATTCGATACTTCTTTACCTTCATGGGATTATTCACTTTTAATAAATAAAGTTGCACTTGCTTCTCAATCTTTAGATTCTCAAACTCGTCAATCACTCGTTACTGAATTATCCACTAAATTCCCAAATTCCCCCTACGTTACTGATTTAAATGAAAAATCACAACTTTTCGATTCAATAATTGCTTCTTATAATTAATTAAATTAAATAAACATTATAAACAAAATTACTTCTCTCTCTAGATTAAACCTGAACTACTCTCTCTTTCTAATTCTTCATCGGCAACTTCTTCAAGTTGAATCTTCTTTGGTGTCTTTTTAACTTTAGATTCATCAATTTTAGGTAACTTAATTTCTAACATACCATCTTTAAATCTTGCCTTAATTTCACTATCTTCAATTCCAGGATAAGTTGGTAATTTAATAACTCTTTCAAATTTACCAAATCTTTGTTCACTTAATTTAAGTACAAAAGAATTTGCAACTTCATCATCTTCACTTAAATATTGATTCTTAGCTTCACCTTTAATAATTAATTCATTACTACTTGGATGATAATCAATATCAACAAATTCTTTACTAACACCTGGAATTGAAACAACAACAATATATTTACTCTTGAATTCATAAATATTAACTGGTGGTGAAAATGGTAATTTCTTACTCTTCAATTGTGGTGCTGAAACTTTAACATCATTCTCACTTTCATGTGTAAAACTATCAGTTGATGTACCTGAATGAACTTTTAATTCTGGTACAGTCGGTTGTTTCTTTAATGGTGTTCTAGATGGTAATGCATTTGTATTTTCAGAAACAGGTTCTGGAATTGACTTTGTCTCACTTGCAGCATCAACTTTCTCCTCTTCACTTTCCTTAGCATCTTGTTCTGCAATCTTAGTCAAAATATCTGCCAAATCTTTCTTCGTCAATGGCTCTTCTTCCTTATTCTTGACCCCTTCACCTTCAGTCTCCTTTTCATCACCATCATTACCACCACCAAGTAATAAATTAATCAATTCATTAGCACCAATCTCCTTCTTTTCAGAATTACCACCTGTACCATTGTATGGATATAAGTTACCAAATCTATCCATAATGTAAACTGGTTGAACTTCAGGTTTCTTAGGTTCAACAAATTCTAACTTCTCTGGTCTCACATATCCATAATAACGAGAATCATCCTCAGGTACAGTTGCAGCTACCGGAGCTCTAACAAAGGCATGTGCATGTCTCTTACTTGGAGGTTCACCACCAATCAAAGGGTTCCTCTGCAAAACTTCCGGTTCCTCCGGAATTGGTTCTTCCAATGCATCTTCATCATTACCAATCTCAATGTCCCCATCCGCGTCAGTCTCCGATGGTCCATGATTCAACTTGAAATAAAGTGGATTGGTCAATCTTACAGGTGCAACATAGACTGAACTTGCAGGTCTTTGTTGATAAACATGTGTATGTGGTTGTGGTTGTCCGTATCCATGTCCATATCCATGTCCATAGCCGTATCTCTGTGGAACTTCCCCGAATGATGAATAGCATGGATGTCTGTTATAACCATAAGATTCACCGATATCGTATCCCTCATCGCCGTCAACGACAGGGAAGGTGTACACTGCTCTCCTGATTGGACGCTGTGCCGCCTGTGGCCGTTGTTGGGCAGCTGTCTGCTGGTCAATAAACTCTCTAAAAAATGGATCCATTGTGTTTAGTTCTTGTTCCTGTTCTTGTTCTTGTTGTGTGCTGAGCAAAAGAGACGCCAACACCTCTTCGGAGCAGCCAGAAATCCAGAGATCGGCAAAGACATCTCCTTATAAAACCAACCCCACATTTTTGCAAACCGCGCCACCAGCCAAAATTCAGTCTCTTCATCAATTTCACTTTCCTCTTCTTCAGCTCTTCCAGAACATTCTGTCCTCAACAATGGCGGTCGACAAATATGATATACCCTATGCTATGAAGCCCAAGGGCAAGGACAAGAACAAGGATAAGTCTAAATATACTGCTTACATAAAGACACAGAAGAAAGGCTTCTTCAACTCCTTGTCCCCTGACGCGAGGAAGTTGCTCATCTACGTGTTCTTCTTCTCAATCTTTGCATACGTCTTTCTAACAACTTTACGAAGTTCACAGGTGCCCGAAGCCACAGATTACGAATTGGATCTAGATTACTCGAATAGTAGAGAACGTAATTTAATTGATGATTCACTCGATAATAAAGAGAAGACGACGTACAATGAAGAAGTTGAGGATGAGGTAGAGGAAGTTGAAGTTGAAGTAATTGATTCATTAGCTTCTGATGAGGATGAAATATCTGGTGAGTTAGAACGTAAAACAATAAAGAAAGCTAAAAAGGAAGGAGGAATTGAACAATCTGATTTCGAATCTCAACTGGATGAAATGCTTGAAGAAAGTAACAAACAGTTAAAAGGAAAGAAAAAGGATTCATTGCCAGAGAAAAATGATAAAATCAAACGTGTCCCTAAAGAAGAAATCAAGAGACAACCAAAGAAGGGTAAAAAATACTAATTAATAAGTTGTACATTCTTTTATATAATAACAATTCAATGTTCAATACCACGATGTTTAGCATCACTCCTTTCTTGCCAAATATTTTTACCAGTACAAGAACAAACATATTTGTCATTTTCCCAAGCACCAGCACTTCTAGCAATAACTCCAACCATTGAATCTAAGAATACATCTTTGATATTATTACTAACAGTCATAGATCGACCAATTAATTGATCAATACCAAATGGTATACTAGTAAATTGTGTACATTTACCAGTATCATCACATTTAATTTCAGGTAATGTATATAATGATGGCCCAGTACTTAATGCACCATTACTTAAATCACCACTACTTCTAATACTGGCAAAATAAGAACCTTTAGGTTTCATTCCTGTTAATGTAAGATCAACAAAACTTTCATTCTCCTTTGTTTTAACTATCCGGGCAAGTCCGTAAACTTCTCTTTCATTCTTAGAATTTAATTGATTTGCAAAATCTTCTAAAATACAAACAGCAGCAGAATTTGGTGTACCTACACCTCTAATTATTGCATCTCTACCAGTTTCTTGAATTGATTCAATAATTTTAGATGGTGCAATATTAGCAATCACTGAAACTGTTTGATTTGGTACATCACATTCAACTTTCTCAACACCATCATTTTTCATGATTGATTCAGTAATTGATTTAACACATGAATCACATGTAATAGAGGTATTATAAACAGTTTCAAGCGGTTTCTCAATTTTCGTTATAGTCATTATTTGTGTGTATTGTAATTTGTTTAAAAATGACACTATTTGTCATCATAAGCTTAACGAGCTTACATCGTACAAAATTTATTTGAGGCTCGATTTTAAAATCTATTTTCTTTAACATCAACTTTCTTCAATGAACTTCCTATTCAATAAACTCCGATATTTTCAATCTAATTTCCCTATTCTTACCTATACAGCGAAAAGAACATTGACTTTCCTTTCATGGGTACCAGTTTTTTATATTTTTTCAGAACATATTGCATATGTTGGTAGAATCGATGGAATTTCAATGAAACCAACTTTTAATCCAGATTCATCAACTACAAATGATCGTGTTCTTTTATGGAAACTTGGAGTTAAAAAGTTGGAAAATTTGAAAATTAATGATGTTATCTTCATTAAATCACCAATGGATCCAAATCAAATTCATACAAAACGTATAAAAGGTTTACAATTAGATTCAATTATACCTAGACATCCAGATACAAGATCAAAAGTTTTAATACCATTAAATCATATTTGGGTTGAAGGTGATAATATTCATTCAATTGATTCAAATACTTATGGACCAATTTCAACAGGTATGGTTGTTGCTAAAGCAATTTGGATTATTTGGCCATTAAATAGATTTGGTCCAGTTCCATCAAATGGTGGTAGAGAATGCCGTGAGAATAAATTGAAATTCAAACAACCTTCAATATAATGTTTAGTTACGGGTATGATTAATTAAACTTCTATAAAAATTTAGATATTAAAAATTGATTTTCTTGAAGAAATTGAGTTGGTTTGAATTGAAAACTATTGAATAATTGATATTATTCATTTGTTTTGCTCGCTGTATTATAATTTGTGTATCTTCAATTCATCCTTTAAACTCAAAATCTATCATTATTATCCTTCAGTGGTGTATCGAAATGTTTATTATTATTAAATCTTTGTGAATAAACAGAAATATATTCCTTCCCCTTAATTTCTTCATCTTCACAATCTTCTAAAACACTTAAAACACTATTCATATCGTGTTCATAGAATCTATTACCAAATTTAGCTTCACTCTTTTCAGGAGTTGTTAATAATGGTGCACTCCTAAAACCTGAATGATTAGTATATGAAAATGATGAAACTGTTTTATTCCTAAAATGTAAAGAACTGCGCCCGTTAAATCTTTGCTTTGGTAATGGAACTTTAAATCCTTCATTAGGATTAGGTATATTCAATTGTTCAATTATTCTATTATCAGCAAAATCATTATTATCTTCAACTAATGCATCCAAATCAATATTTTGATTACCCAATCCACCGAAAATCCCATTTTCTAAATAATTCGATTGACTATTAGAAGTAAATGGTGAAAAATCTAAATCTTCAGTTTCTTCTTCATTACTACTTGATTTATCAAATAATTGAACATTCAAATTATGTAATGATCTTTTACTTGGTCTTTGCTTTGAAGGTAATTTATAATCGATTTTATTAACGGCAGAAAAATCCAAAAAGGAATTAGATGATGTAGATTTTATTGAACTATGAGAACTTTTCCTACTAAGGCTAACATATGAATTACTTCTTGAACTTCTTGAACTTCTCAAATTTGATTCCTTTTTAACAATATCCAAATTTTTATTACGTTCATCAATATAAGAAGGATGATCCATTTCAATATAGCTTAGACTTCTATTGATTGATTTTTCAGATTCATAATATTCTTTATAACCACCTTCTAAAATTAATACTTCAGGATAATATAAATTCGGATAATATTCTGAACAAACATTTCTATCGATTTTCCTCAATTCAATTGCCTTCAATGGGCCTCTATGAGAAGAAAATTCACAATGGAAAATAACCAATTTTCTATTCTTTTCAACCATTTCAATTGGACTTATTTGTGAATTGAATCTATCAGAGAACACATTATTAAGTTCATCAATTGATGAAATATTGATTGCACCATCAATATGACCACCATCATATTCGAATTTAAATCGACAATCAATAATTAATAAATCATCAAAATGCTTACAGAATTTAGAATCTGGATTCAAATCTTTATTTTTGAATTCTTTTAAAATCTTTTTAAATTCAGAAACACTAATTCTTGGTATATTATCTTCATGTTGAGTAAATTTAAAAGGTACATCATCCATAACACAATTACCAATTTCATTACTAACAGATAATTCATTTATAGTTGAAGTTAACTGATCAGTATCATAATTTAGACTATGAGGATCATAATCAAATAATGATTGATGACGTTTCAACTGGAAATGTTTATTTTTATTTGAATTTGAATTAGCATTAGCAACTTTACCAAATTGAAAGATTGTATTTGATTTTTTCCTTTGAATTGGAGAACCGAAATCCATTATATCATCTAATTCATCAGTTTCATCAAAATTGATATTGATTGAGTCTGATTTTAATTTAGAAATATCAACAGAATCAGTTTCAATTTCTGAATTTAAATCATCATCACTTGAGAAATAATCATTTAATTTTGGTGTTGATATTTTTAAAACGGGGCTTTTACAGTTATCATCAAAATTTGAATTCATTGTTGAATTTGAGATTTTACTAAATATTGATTTAGAAGAATTATGATCAGAAAACGGAGTTTTGGATATATTTTTGATAAAGCTTGTAAAACTTGTACTTGATTGACTACTATTTCTAGAATGTGAATGTACAATCTTGGAAGATGATTTTTTCCTCAAATGTTTTTTAATTGAAGATTTCCTTGTAATTGAAGGTGAAATTGAATTTGAAGAGTATGATTTTGATAAAGAAGTAATTGAAGATTTTGAATTCAATTGGTGAAATTGTGTTGAGTTAGAATTTGAAGGTATTATATTTTCTTTATTTGTGGGTGAAATGAATGATAATGAGGATTTTGTCGATGAATCAATATTTGAAGTTGAAGGTGTTAAATTATTT
Source organism: Pichia inconspicua (assembly GCA_004931855.1). Taxonomy (NCBI): domain Eukaryota; kingdom Fungi; phylum Ascomycota; class Pichiomycetes; order Pichiales; family Pichiaceae; genus Pichia; species Pichia inconspicua. The sequence goes on from SELW01000612.1 coordinate 64,487, forward strand.
GTTGAATGATGCATTTGATTCATAAATGGATGATCATTTAGACGATAAAAATAAGATGCAGACGAATTAGATGTAGCAGGAGAAGAGGAAGATAATGATGAGGGAGAATTAGAATCCGATGATGAAGGTATTGAATTGATTAAAGTGTTAATTGAGTTTGGATTTGACCTGTAGTTTTTGGTATTAAGATCTGAGAGATAATTGTGATGAGTATGTAAATGATTTATAGGTTGGTCGATATTGAGATTGCGATTCGGATTTGAAAAATTAGTATTATTATTAGTATTATTTTTTACACCAATATTGTTCGATGGTTGAGGGTTAGATTGTGAGTTAATATTGTGAAATGAACGAGGTTCGTTCAAACCGTGAGTTAATTGCGGATGTTTGTAAAAGGGAGTCGAAGTTAAAGACTGGGTTGTAGATGGAGGATAAGTGGATGGATCAGTGAACGTAGATGCAGACGCAGACCCAGACGCAAAGGTAGAGGTAGAGATAGAGGTAGACGCAGGGGTAGAGGCAGACGCAGATGTAGTCGCCGACGCAGAAAAACGTGATGAGGTGGTTGGACCGAACATGGCTGAGAGAGAGGGGTTGTTGGAGTATTAGTCTCTCTTAACACTGGGAGGTTGGATATCTTGTTAGGATGGGGGTATCAATAATGAACGACTGGAGTGGGTGGGTCTCCCTTTGGTAGCTGGTTGTCAGTGATACCAGGTGAAATGAATGTTTACAAAGTAACTACTGAGTAAATAATAAAGAAGGTATGAAACTATTGTCTAACCAGCAGATTGAGTGGGTTAGGCGGAGTATAATAGGATAAAAACTGAAGGGTAAGATAAATTAGGGAACGGTTTCAGGTTATTGGAAGAGTAATGAACTTTCTAGACAGCCTTGTCTCAAAGACATTGTCAGACACAAACTGTAAGTCAGAGAATAAGGGAAAGATCTGCCCACTCCGATCGAGATCGCTAAATAATAAGCAAGACAGCAAGTTAATTTAACTAAATAGTTCACTTTGCTTCTAAACAATTGCTGATCCGACCGCTTAGTTCACGCAAAGCTACAAACACAATTAGCGGGGATAGATACAAATACGGCCATTTCGGACGGACCAGTGAGCTGTTTCACCAGGAACCACCAGCAAGTTAAAACTAAGTAGTCAGTGGACAGACCCCTCAAACCCGAGCTTGCTATTGCTCTAGTTAGCTCTACTTAGCTCTAGTTAGTTTTAATGTTTTGTTTTACTTTGTTTCGTTTTGTTTCATTTTGTTTTGCAGTGTTTTGCTTTTTTTCCCCGCGACGCGCTTTTCTGTTTACGTTTGCCCCGATCGGGCAAGTGGTCCCCCTCAGAAATAGTTCACTCAAGTGTTCCATTATTTCTACGTTACACTACATAATATCCTCTAACTGTAGATCAATTCACAACTTATCGCCGCCCACTAGAGACTCTAAGATCTCCTCATAGTGGCCGTGTGTTGCATTGTTAGCACGACGTAATAACTTCTCCGCTTCTAAGTAGGCTTCCTCTTGTTCCTTACTATCTAATTCCATTAAATTACCATACGTTATCAACGCTTCCGCTATATTAGCCCATGTTTTCGGATCTTCTTCATCATGTGCTTGACGTAAATATTTTAGTGCTTCTTCGACTAACCGCATACCTTCACGTCTTGCATTCTCAACAGCCTCCTTCATCTCTTCCTCTTCTTCTTCTCCCTCTTCCTCTCCCTCTTCTTCTCTTTCGTATTTATAACTACTGAAAAATGCAATAGGGTCTTCCGCTTCCATTAAATAGCTTTGTCCTAATTTTTCAAAAACACTCTTAGCCACTTTTTTATCAACTTCATTACCCATCATTTCCTTAAACTTGAGCATACTTTGTCTCCAAAATTCATTGTAACTATCATCTTGTTGAATATCATAAAGAGGATGATCTTCAGATATCTCTAAATCTCCTACCTCTAACGCATTCTTTGTATCGATTTCATCTTTTTCTTCTCTTTCAACTTCTCCTTCTTCTTCTTCATCATCACTATCAACAACTTCTGTATTTTGATGTCCGAATTTATCAACAATATCAAGTAAATCATCAAAAATATTCAATAATTCAAGTGTTGATTCTTCTTTGAATAACGTATAATCTTTCTTATCTTCCGCAGATTTAACACTTTCATTCCACAATTGAGTAAATTCATCAAACAATTCTTTCAATCCTTTAAATTCTTCCTTTTTAGAATCAATTGTCATTTGTCCAATATATAAAGATCCAATCTTTGTAAGTAAAATTGAACATCTTGCTAACTTTAATCTAACATTATCCTTACCAAATTTATCAAATCCACTTTCAATCCTTTCAAAAGCATTCTCTATCCATTCCTTCATTTCATCTTCTGGTTTGAATTTCGAAATATCACTCAAAGCTTGTCCATAAATACTATAAAATTCATCATTAAGTTTAATCTCTTCATCACCTCCATTTTCTACACAGTTTCTGATAATTCTATCACATTCATTTATAACACCATTAAGTATCAATTCATTATCCCTCTCACCATTCTTCCATGTATGCCACAATCCTACTAATTGTGCTAATGGATCATTTGGATTAACCTCCTTGGCTAACTCAACTGTAAGTAGTTGTTCTTTCTTCTCGTCTAAACCATCTCCGCTTCCTTCAACTTTCTGTTTCTTACTTTTAACTTTACCTAACCCTAGCTTTCTCTTACCTGACATTTCTATATTTTGTACAAGTTGAAGAAGTATAGTTGTTGTATAATGTTTGGTCTCAAAATCGACCCATCAATATTGTGAAAAAAAAAACTTTTGGGAGGCTCAGTCACCAAAGTTGGTAGCGGAGAAAGCTAACAATATTAGCATTCATTTTTAGTACTACTAAACATTTCTATAAAAACTACTCATTAATCAAACCTATTTAATCAATTTAACAATCTTACCAAGGTCTACATTTTCCTCTAAGGAAACACCAGACTCTATTATTCTAAACTCTTCATTTTCATTCAATTTCGTATAAACATCACAAGCCCATCCAGTAACAATCAAACCTGGTGGTCGACTTTCGATTTTAGCACAAACACTAGCTAATGATCCAAGTCTAGTTTTAATTACTCTTTCATCACCACAACTAGCTCTCTCCACAATAGCAACGGGTAATTCTTTTGGCCATTTCTTCTCATCTATTAAAATTGGTAATATATCAACAATTCTTTTAATACTCATCAAAAAAATAACTGTTCTCTTCTCTTCATACAATGGTAAATTATCAGGAATTTTACCATGTCTACCAACACCAGTACATATCATTACTTGATCAGCTACACCTCTATGTGTAGTTGGTATACCTGCACGAGCAGTTGCAACGAAAGCACTTGATAATCCACATAAAACTTCGACTTTTATATCATGCTTTTGGAAAAACAAGAATTCTTCACCACCTCTACCGAAAATATAAGGATCTCCTTGTTTTAACCTAACTACATTCATTCCTTTCATAACAGCATCGAGTCCAATTTTCAATAATTCTTCTTGTGCATTATCTGCATTACCAGGGAATTTTCTTGCAATAAAAATTTCAACATTTTTCGGTATTAAATCAAGAATTTCTTGTGGTACTAATTTATCAGCCAAAACAAGATCTGCTTCATGAATTGAGTTAAGAGCACCAATTGTTAAATTAGAAATTGAACCTGGACCTGATCCAATTAACGATATTTTGCCAATTTTAGTTGTAGAATTATTACTTGAAGAAGAATCTGAAGATTTCAAATCATTTATATCATCATTCAAATCATCAATCGAAATTTTACCCAATTCATTAAGTGGATAATAATCAATAATTTGTGATAACCATTTAAGTTTGTCACGTTTGTTTAAATTATCATTTGAATTAATCGATTTCCTTACATTAGAGACATTTTCAATTATATCATTGATATTAGGTGGTATAGATTTGATCAATTCTCTTTTCAACCTAGAAGATAATTTACAACCTTGTAAATTTGTTGTTATACCAATTTGAAGATTTTTGTTAGCATATGTTGATAATAATGTAAATGTTGAAAATGGTGCAGAATTGAAAGTATTTATAGGTATTCTATTTTCCACACAAGTTTGATAGATTGAATCTGAGGTGAGTTCCTTTGGTGGATGCAAGAGGAAAACTCGATCAACAACATTTTTCACTTCATCTCTTCCTAATGTGAAAAGATCATTAATTTTGAACGATCTACTGACTAGTTCCAATCTATTCACATTAGTAGCATTGTCAAGAGTAAGATTTTTTTGAATGTCCTCTGAGGTCAATTTAGAACTTATAACAATCACCTTGACTGGATCTGAATTCAATGTCAAATTTATTTTGTTGATAAGATTTTTAGAAACTGTCTCAGATTCATCTATTATAATTATAGTTTCATTGGATGTATTAAGCTGAGCTAGAATCTTCATTGTCGATGATGGTAGTTGAGAAAGATTCCCTGATATCACCCGAAGATGGACATTTGGATCAGTTATATAAAGTGAAATTTTTCTGATTGTCTGACTAAACTGAAAAATTAAGAACGGGATTCGATAAGATCGAAGACACAACTGCGCAATATCACGTGACGCGGTCTTTGTCAGTACAACTCTACAACGTTTAGTTACTGATACCCTAAGAGTGGTATAGTAGCTATATAGTTCAGTCTCTAGCATGGTAAAGCTAGAACTAGTAAGCACTTCAGTAATTTCACTTTATCAACTTTCTTTCTTTTAACATCTGATCATTAAGTAAAAACAACTATATACACAGTATTTAATCGAATGAATGGTTGTACATCATCCTTATAGAGAGCACATTTAATCGAATTGTGGGACCAACATGTCCATGATTGGAGATTGGATGAGAACGACACCGGCTGCGAATAACACAACGTTGAGGCCGATCTTGCCGATCGGGGTGGAGAAGAAGCCTGGTTCGCCTGCTGGCTTGTCTTGTGGCATAGGGAATCCGTTCATTGTAGATCTATCTTGGACTTGTCTGGGGTGGCGGAGAGGGTGTGCAAACAGAGCCACAAACGACACGAGTTGTCCTCTTTTGTTCTTTCTCCTCTTCAATATTTCAATAATTCGGTCTTTGCCCCTCGTTAGTGGAAAAGTTTTGGTTTTGGTTTTGCCCTGTGGCCAATGGGGTCGATCGACCTGCCCGTCTCAAAAGTTGTACACACCACCCGTGCACCGCCACTGGAGGGAGGGAAACTTTCCTCCACAGGCTTTCTTCACAACTTTTCCAGCTACAAGTGGTGGTAGTGGTAGTTCACAGGTTCCGGCCTTCTTAGCTCAAGGACCATACCATGTTGGCGGCGGTTACACGTATAAACCTAGGCTCTTCTGCCAGACAGACCGCACTGAGAAGTTTCTCTTCCCTTTCTCCCCTATTGGCTCCTAAGAACAAGAAAGATGTCGAAGCAAAAAGATCGGCTGAAAAGAAACAGGAACGTAGAGAAGCTTTGAAAAAACTTCAGGCTAAAAAGCCAGCTAATACCAACCCTCTTTTCATGCCTGTGGCCGATGCTTTAAGATATCTCAGAGCAAGCGAAGTTGGAAGACCTGTCAATGAAGCATCAATTTCAATTCAAGTACCAATTTTGAAAGATCGTGGTGTTGCAGCTATCAGTGGTGCAGTGAGGCTACCTAAACCTTTAAAGGAAACTAAAATTTTATGTTTGTCTAATGATGAATCAAAAGTGGCACAAGCTTTAGAAAATGGTGCAGCTCAAGCAGGTGATGTTAAATTAATCGATGATATTGCTGAAGGTAAATTAAATGTTGAACAATTCGATAAAGTTTTAGCAACTCCTGAAATTGAACCTCTTTTGAGGAAAGTAAGTAGAATCTTAGGTCCAAAAGGTTTGATGCCAAGTGTAAAGAAAGGTACAATTGCTGAAGATCTTACAAATTTAATTCAATCAACTTTAGGTACACAACCTTTCAGGGAAAGAAATAATTATGTTTCATTAACTGTTGGAAAATGTAATTTTTCAGATGCTGAAGTGCTTAACAATCTTTTGGCAACTTCAAATGCTGTAAAGGAAAGCATAAAGAACACAAAATCAAAGAAACCAATTCTAGTCGGTCAGACTGTATTAAGTTCCACTCATGGTCCAGGTATTGTTATTAATTTTTAATTCTCTCTACACTTTCTTGTCAACCTTGTAAATACAGTCAATCATCCTTATTCTATAGATTATGTTAAGGTAACTTCTACATTTCGTAACAAGTCCGATGAAATATTTCAGTATTGAATTATTTACGCGCAGACGAACCTCGTCTAGTTTTTTGTCATATCTAAATGATTACTGTACATGGTTGCTAACATCTTCTTCTAGTTGACAGACAATGAAAGAGGTAAAGACTCCAGTGGTGGATATTGATAAAGATGAAGTGTTGGAAATTGAAAAATTACAATCTAAATCTAATAGATTCTTTATCATTCTTGCATTGTTATTTACTTCGTTGATCATAGGTTTACCTTCCTGGATCTTAACTACTTCTGTTGAAAGAGCTCAACTTCCTATTGAAGAGATCTCCCAATTAAACTCAAAATATCTGAATAACATTACTTATCAAATACCAGTGAAAATTATAGATTTACCAAGCCCGTTGGATGGGATAGTCGATGAAGCACAAGGATTACTAAACGACAAATTAAAAGACTCTTTAGTAAAAATCAAATTGTTTGGCAGTAATGATAGCGTAGAAAATAGTTATGAATTGAAAATCATTATGAATGAAGAAACAGATGCTTTATTTATAAGTTCAAATGCTGATCGATTGATAAAACTATTAATAACGCCAGAAACTATCAAATACAATGTAATATGTGAATTGATTTCACGAGCATTAATTGATACAGTATTTCAAACAGAGATAACTAGGGTGAATTTGGAAACAAAGGCTAGAAAAATAATTGAATTCCCATTCAATACAAATTATAAATTAAGTATTAACTTCCTTCACTCTGGTAGTAAGATGTTAGACTTTGAAGAAAAGGGTGAAAATTCATTGAATAAAGCAATGAAGAATTTTCAAAGTTTCCTAAACACATTATCTCCTTATGCTAATTTTACCATTGAGCAACAAGAAATGTGGTTTGAAAAAAGAGTAGAAACCGAAGGTGAATTTGTTGAAAATGGAACTATACATATTAAAGATACTAGTATGTTTATTGATTATTCAGAATGGGGGTTAGATCAAGATGTTGAGATGGATCCTATTATTAATCTTAACGTTTATTTACCTGAAAATGAAAAGATTATAATTGAAGGTAGTAACAAGAACTCATTTTTGATTCCTCAATGGGGTGGAGTTGTTGTTTGCAATGAAGATGAAACATTAGGGTATGATCAACTAAATGAAATATTTGACATTTTTGCTTTCCAAATTTTGAAATTTTTAGGTATTGATACAAACTCTGATATTTCCTTGTTTTACAGAATAGATGAAAAGATTAGAATGCAAACAGTCGAAAATATCAATGAAAGTTTAGAAAATTATCAAAGTTTATTAAAATTAATCAACCAATTAGAAACAATTCCTATTCCTTTACAAACTGTTGAAGAAATCAATGAATCAATTAAAAAAGTACATGAGACTATAACTGCTTTTAATGAATTAAATTGGTTGAAAGCATATGAAGCATCCAATCAAGCTCTCAAACTATCTAATATTGCCTTTTTTCACAAGGATATGTTGTCACAAGCATACTTTCCAGAAGAGCATAAAATGGCAGTCTATTCACCCTTGTTAGGGCCCTTTATTACAATTGTGACCCTATCCTTGATTCGTGCAATCAAAGAAATAAGATCATGAAATAAATTTAATATGATTTATTCTCAATCATAACGAACTGTTACTACTCTCTTATTCTACATTGAATGGTGTTTCAAAGAACACGTGTCACTACTGATATATAAAGACCTGATGTAGCAATGAATTAATTCACGCGTAAATTGACAACACTTCGATTATTCTAAATTTACAGGCCCCACGCGTAAATTTATTTTTCAGCTCAAGACTCAAAGATATCGATTTTGGGGGGGGGGGGTGGACCGGTCATAGATCTAGGCGGTTTTATTGTCATTGCTACACTGGTTTTCCAAAGTTACAAATCATACAATGATTCTCAGTAACAGGTATAAAACCCTACTGGTTCAGGTTTTTTGTCTTTTTCTTGGGTTGGCTGTTGTTTACAAGTTGGCAGTACCAGTTGCTACCACTGGTTCATCGATACCTCTTACAAAATCAAAAGACAACGCATCGAAAACTAACCTTATAAAGGAACATTCTTCTGGTGATATTAAAAATGAGCAAGTTATTCATATGGGAACAGATCCTAATTTAGGTGAAAAATTACTAATTCAAAATTATCCAAGAGAGAATGCCACAATTTTGACTTTATGCCAAGAGTCAGATCTTAATGGGATGGTTGAAACAGTTAGAAAATTAGAGGATAGATTCAATAGAAATTATCATTATGATTGGGTATTTTTGAATGATGTTGAATTTAGTAAAGAATTTAAACAAAAAGTCTCGAAATTTGTTTCTGGTGAAGCTAAATTTGGTGTTATTCCAAAGGAACATTGGTCATATCCAGATTTTATAGATCAAGAAAAGGCTAAAGAAGAGAGACAAAGGATGGATGCAGATGGTGTAATCTATGGTGCATCTGAATCTTACAGACATATGTGCAGGTTCAATTCCGGTTTCTTTTACAAGCATCCAATAATGTTAAATTATAAATATTATTGGAGAGTTGAACCACATGTTGAATTTACTTGTGATATTGATTATGATCCATTTAAATATATGGTAGATAATGAGAAAGTTTATGGATTTACAATTACAATTCATGAATTTTTACGTACTATTGAAACACTTTGGTCTACAACAAAGGAATTTTTGAGTGAACATTCTGAATATTTACATCCAAATAATTTAATGAAATTTATTAGTAATGATAATGGTGAAACCTACAATTTATGTCATTTTTGGTCCAATTTTGAAATTGCAGATATGGATTTTTGGAGATCACAACCGTATGATGAATATTTCAAACATTTAGATAAATCAGGTGGATTTTTCTATGAAAGATGGGGGGATGCACCAGTTCATTCAATTGCAGTTTCATTATTCCTTGATCGTGAAAAGATTCATTTCTTTAAAGATATTGGATATCAACATGGTGTTTATCAAATGTGTCCAATTGAAGATTCTATTTATGAATCAAAAAGATGTTTCTGTAAAAAGAAAGATGATTTTACCTTTGATGGATATGCATGTGGTAAAGAATTTTTCGATGCAATGGGATGGAAAAAGCCAAATGGATGGGAACAATACGCTGACTGAATAAATTATCGAGTTTAACTTTTCTATAATCCGGGGGACTCTCAAGCTGCTGCTAGTCCTTATATAAATATGCTATATATAAAAACAAAATTACCGTATTCTTACTGGTCGGGTCCATGAAATCCAGCGGAAGAAGTGCTTTCCGCTTGGAGATGAATGTAGTATATTGAAATTGTTAAATAGTAATAGCCCAAGACGCGAATAAATTTCTTTCCGATATTAGATCAGCACAGACTTTTCATTTTCCTACAACTGAAATCTTGTAGCACCAAAGTTGAGTTTCTGTTTGCAATACCTGGTCTTCTGGTGAACCTTTTTCACCTTTTAGAGCAAACATTATGTTGCTAAGAAGACACAAGACACTTCTAGTATATCTATTATCTGCATTGTTTATCTTTGGATTGGCCACGTCGATCTTTCATGTTAAGTCGAACCAAGAATCCACTGAAGCGGGCTTGAATGAGAAGTTGAGTCAACTTCGACAAAGCTTATTCAATGATGACCAAAAGAAAGGAAACAAAGTTGAAGATTCTTCTAAGGTAGTTGACTCTGAAAATAAAATTGATAAATCGATTGAAAATGTTGTTGAGGGAGAAGATTCATCTAAAATATCTCTTGATTCGTTAGAAAATCTATCGAAACTCAGTGATGAAGAGATCAAAGAGCAACTGAAGGCAATAAATGAGAGACAAAAGGAGAGTTTAGCTTCTAAAGAAGTTGAAGTAGAATATACAGTTGAATCATTTAGAATTCATGAAGACCGAGTAGAAGGGACAAAAATTGATAATCCTGATCGAATTAGGAATGATATACCACCGGATGGAAAACCTTGGACAAAGTATGAAATTGATAGAGTTGTTCCTAAAAATTTGGAAGAAATCAATTCAGTTGAAAGAGAAAATGCAACACTCTTCACTCTATGTCGAAACTCCGAAATTTGGGAAATTCTAGATTCTATTCAACAATTGGAAACTAGGTTTAACCATAAACACCATTATGATTGGGTTTTTCTAAATGATGAACCCTTTTCAGAAGAGTTTATCAATTTAACTTCAAATATGGTAAGTGGACGTGCAAGGTATGGACTAATTCCAAGAGCACATTGGTCATACCCTTCACATATTGATGAAGCTAAGGCGAAACAAATAAGGGAAAGTAGGAAATGGGCAGCCATTACATACGGTAATAGTGAATCATATAGACATATGTGCCGTTTCAATTCATTATTTTTTTATAAACATCCAATAATGCAAGAGTATAAATATTATTGGAGAGTTGAACCACATGTTGGATATCATTGTGATATTTTAACTGATCCTTTCAAATTTTTGAAAGATAATGGGAAAAAATATGGTTTTACTATATCAATGAAAGAATTACCAAGTACTATTGAAACATTATGGGAAACAAGTAAATTATATTTCAAACAATTAAGTCATGATTATTTCAATCAAGAAACAAATAATAATTTACTAAAATTTATTAGTAATGATAATGGAGAAACTTATAATTTATGTCATTATTGGACAAATTTTGAAATTGCTGACTTGGATATCTATAGAAATGAAATTTATGAAGGATATGTTAATTTTTTGGATCAAGCGGGTGGATTTTTCTATGAAAGATGGGGTGATGCACCAATTCATTCAATTATATTTAGTATAATTCTTAAAAAGGGTGAAATTCATTTATTTGATGATATCAGTTATGAACATACAGTTGCATCTACATGTCCATTAAGTGCAGAATTTCGTAAAAAGGCCAAATGTACATGTAATCCAAATGATATATGGGTTATCAAAAGTGATAGCAGTTGTAATTTGAAATTTTGGGATGTTGGCTTCAATGAACATCCACCTGAATTATCAGCTTATTTAAAGAAAATACACGATGAAAAGGTTGAACAAGAAGAACTACGAGCTGCACAAAGGAAACTGCGAGTGGAAACTGCCAGAAGACAATCTGAACTTCGTCGGAAAAAGGCAGAAGAAAGACGTAAGGAACGATTGGAACTTAAGAAGTTAAAGCAGCAAAAGAAGAAGAATGCTAAACAATGATCAAGTGACAGAGCATCTTAGCAACACTGGCTGTCTGTAGTATTCTTAGAGTTGTATATATATGCTATGTATATTCAACATGATTGGAACGGTTAGAGATCAATACGTCTATTTTTAGAACCCAGTCAGGGCTGGCGCGACAAAAATTTCGTGGGCGAGGCCCCCCACGGTTTTCCCAGTGAATTCCCAGTAACGTCCCAGTGAATTCCCCAGTACTTTCTTACTCGTTGTTTGGCAAAATATTTGATCCATTTTAATTGTATCATCAACTTGTGCCGCATTCACCCATTTCCATCTTTTCTCTTTGCACTTTTTCTCTTGTCTTCTCCATACCCAGGCTAATCACTTCCAAGAATAACAATGCTATCCTACGTTTCCCTCGCTGTTTTACTCTCTGCATATGTGGCACCTTCTCTCGCAACTCCACCTGCTTGTTTGTTAGCTTGTGCAGCTGATGTTGTCAAGTCTTCTTCAACTTGTAACAAGCTTGATGATATCAAATGTGTCTGTTCTTCTGAAGCATCTGCTTTAAAATCATGTCTTGACACACGTTGTCCTGATGGTTTGTCTGGTACCGCATACTCAGCATTCGAAGGTATTTGTGGTGGTTTCAATGTTGATATTGATTCTCAACCTTCCTCTTCTTCTGCTTCTTCATCTGCAACTTCTTCATCTGCAGAACCAACTACCTCTTCTGCAGAATCAACTTCTTCCTCTGCAGAACCAACTACTTCCTCTGTTGAACCAACTACTTCTTCTGCTGAACCAACCACCTCTTCTGCAGAACCAACTACCTCTTCTGTTGAACCAACTACTTCCTCTGCAGAACCAACCACCACCTCCGTTAAGCCAACCACCACCTCTGTTAAGCCAACTACTTCCTCTTCATCTGCTGAACCAACCACTTTAAGTTCTTCAGTCAAACCATCTTCAACTGTTACTGAAATTTCAACTCAAACTAATATTGCTGGTTCTGTTCAATACAATGCATTATTGGGTGCTGTTGCAATTGCTGCTGCTAACTTGATTTAAATAACAATCACATTTTAGACTTTATTTTCTCGTGATAATCAAACATATTTATAATGCGTTGTATACCCTTCATTAACGTTCATTTTCTTATTATTTTATATTCCTTACTAATTGAAATTATACAATATCTGTTGAAGGAAGTATTGTATCTATGCTAAGATCATAAGCTCTCAATAAACGAAACTTGAAATAATGTATGAGCTTCCAAACGCGAGAAAAAGGTAAACAAAAAGACGCCATACAAGATACCCTGTTTGGTTTATGATTCTTATCTTTCTCTTTTTAATAAGGAATCATTCCACGATTTGCTAGACTTATATTACTACTTTAACATGTATGGAATAATGCCTTTGGAAGAATACGTTGCTAATTATGATGCCATTCTAGAAAACAAACCTTTCAAATTTGGGAACATGAAAGGTAAAAAGTTAAATAAAGCTAAGTTTTTCAATGATCATTCTGACTATGAAGTTCTATTAAGAAAAGAAATACCAGACAAATATACTAAATATTTTTTAGATGCTGATAACCAGCCGTCAAATAAAAAAGATTGTCACAATTTCAATGATGTTTATGACGATATCGAAATTGAATATCCAAGATCTAATAATGTCAATTTAAGTCCAATAAAATCACATACTGAAAAGGGAATAAAAGACAGTGAAGTTTTATTTCATAAAAGGAAGCTCTCTGATGACTTCGATTTCCTCAAAACCCTCAAAACTGATAATGATGATACGGAAAATTTGATGAAAACCGAATATACCTTAAATCTGGGAAATTTGGGTAAACGGGATGATCAAGTAAACTGCACAAAACCAAGAAAAATGCAAGATTATCAGAAGATTTCATCAATGGCTGAACAGAAGTTAGATGTTTCTGACTTGCCGATAGCTGATTTAGATGAACTATTTGAAAAAACATTCAAAAAGTTGAATAAAAACAGCCTTGATGACAAAGACGGTAAAGAACTGAATTTAGCAGTTATGAAGATGGTGGAGAATTTGAAAGATTACAGGTCAGAGAACTTGAAACTCAAAAATGATATTAACGATATGGATCTTATCATAAAAGACCTCAATAAGTTGGCATCAATATACAAATCAAAATTGAAATCATACTATTTCGAAAATAGAAACTTAAAACAGCAACTTCAAAAGACACGTCAATTAAGAGATGATTCAATACCTTCTCAAAATAACATAGAATCAGTTGAATCCATTGACAATAAGATTGAAGCTTTACAGATGAAAAAGAAACTTCTGACATCGGACGTGAACACCAAGATGAATGTTTCATCTCTGTCGGATAAGATTGTAGAAAAACTTATGGCTCAATTAAAACAACATAATAATGAAAACCATTTTTCCGCAGAGAAACTCAACCAACATCAAGATTGTCCCTTCTGTGAAGTTAAAACCTCAAAGGATGTATTATTTAGTGATTTATTCTCTAATAATTCCGCTAAATCACAAGAGCAAATCATCGACTTGCTTGCTGAAAAGTTGAAATCGAAATTGAACACAGGTGCTCAAACAGCTAATTTGCCCGAAATTTGGTGATTTTTCATTGTTTGGTTAACTAATTATACAGGTATTAACTATGTAAAGTACTTCATTTGTATTATTAAAGAGTAATAGAGCTTTAATTCATTATTTCTTTCCCTTCTTCTTTTTCTTACCTTTCTTCTTTTGAGAACTACTCTCAGGCACTGATTGAACATCTTTAGGAGCCTCATCAACAGGCTCAATTTCTTTTACTACATCAGATTTCTCAACATTTGATAAAATCAAACTGAGTCCATCAATATCAACACCTTGAACATTACAACCTCTTGGACCTAGCGCATTTGCAAGCTTTGAAAATTCTTTGATTTTGTGAGTCTTAAAGTTGTAACAAATACCATGTCTTGCCTCAAATGTCTTGAATTTTATTATTGATTTATTGATACCATCGTCACTTTTCTTTTTAGAATGTGTGTATGTAATTGATAGCGTCGTCGCAGAAGGATTAGCCTTTAACAACCCTTGTGTTAAAGTAATATATTCATCAATTTGTTTCACTCTCATCGATGATTCTATATGCTTTATACCCTGCAAACTACATTTAACATGTGGTCGATATCAGATCACGAACAGCTAAAATTTGGAAATTCTCCGCTCGAGCACTGACTTTTTCTCAGATTGATGAATCGAGTTTTACTTCTACGTAGCAAACTTAATGGATTTTTCGGTTGTTGCTTTACTCTCTCTATCAACAATATAATAATCTATATATACAGGAAGTTATAGTACTTAGCTACTCTTTTGTCATGGAGGCTAAGTTTTCTGGGATAGTATAACCGTTGTTTTTCAAAGAACCTAAAATTCTCACAAGCGCATCACTCAAAGCATCAGTATTTTTACTTAGATCTTCCAGCACTTCATTCACAAAACCAGCATCTCGAGCCCTAGTACCTTGTAACAATAAAAAGTAATATGTGTACTTATTCATGTAAAGTCGTTGGTTATTCGGATCAGATTGGATCATGTTTTTGATCTCTTTCATAAATTTCCTAGTGGCTTCTGTATCAGGGTTAAGTGAGTATGCTTTCAAAATGGAGTTATAAAGAAATGCAGATGGTAAAATTCCATTTTTTATTGCTTTGTTATAGTATTCAACAGCATTAGTAGTATCACCTCTAGATCCGAAGGCTGTAATGATAGCTGTGTAAGCAGTTGCATTAAGCTTGATTCCTGATTTCTCCATTCTTTGGAAAAATTCAATACCTAAATCGTGTGTTTCGTTATTTTTCAATAAATTACTTGCGACAGTCATCAAGGCAATATTATTAAGCTTAACACCAGAAGATTCCATTCCCTTAATGATTGAAAAAATGTTGCTAATAATATCATCCTGTGATACATTAGATTCAGCAGAAGTCTTTAGTAAGAAATCAACAATTATAGTCCATGTAGCTGTATCCGGGTTGAGTGTTGAATATTTGTTAGAAAGAAGTTGATTAAGTAATTCTTGAGCTGCGTCATAATTTTTAGATGCAATAAGTTTACTCAAAAGTTTATTGTAAACTATTAGCGTAGGAACAAAGTCTGGTTGCTTCTGGTAAATTTTGAAAAGTTGTAATGCTTCGGCTGATTTATTTGAAGCTAAAAGAAGCTCGATCATTGAACATTTCAAAGAGGAGTCGAATAATTCCGGTGAATCCTTCTTCAGTGAATCAAGAAGCTCTTTGATTTTTTCAATTTGATTACTCTTCATTAAAAAGGAAACGTAAGTTGAATAAGACTCAGAGTTTGGGGTAGTGGATCTCTTCAGTAGATTCCAAACTGATTCAACCTTCTTTCCAGAGTCAGCTATCTCTAACTGAGCAAAGGCATGCAATAATTGATTCCAAATGGATATATTCATTGGAATATTATGTTCAGAAGCAAATCTCCAAATTTCAATTGATCTAGAGTACAACTTTGCAACATTTAAATACTTCATGTAGTGAGCAATCGTTTCTGGTTTGATTTCAGATTCTTTACCTTTGTACTCTGCAAGATTATTGGTGATTGCATTATTAAGATAAACCAACTTACCATCGATAGCTGCGAGCCTAATACCTTTCAAACTTTCAGTAGCATTTATATCGAATGACTTTTTCATTAGATCTGAATATAATGAGATGATGGTTTTTTTATCTTCTTTATCCATCTCTAATCTCTCTACAAAGTTTGTAAATCTGTAAAGATTGATAGGCTTCTTATCGCCGAAAATCAGCTTGATGAATTCAGGGTCAATAGTCAAATCTTTGCTTTCAATCAAAGATGATAGATATGCTACCAAACCAGTTAAGTAGTAGTCACGTTCAACTACAGGATCTATTTGATCCAAAATAGCAATTTTGCCATCTTCTGATTTCTTTCTGAGTTTTGGGAATGCATTTGGAGTTGACTTGAAATAGTTTGCATTTTCAATCCAAAAAGTAAGTGCAGCCATGTATCTCTTTTCGGCAAGAAGTGATTTCATATATCTGTTGAACGTTCCTGCAGGCAAAATCTTGTTATCAACAAGCAACTTAACAATTTCCTTGAAAACTATAGAATTTGGGACTTCGGCTTTGTTAGCATCTTTAATGTCTAAAATTTTTGAAATCATTCTAGAACTTAATGCATGCATGGTATTAAGAGCATTTTTCTTGTCTTTTTCAGAGCCGTTTTCAAATGCTACTCTAACTTTTTCAAAGTACTCGGAAAAATCGTTATAGTTATCATTTAGAATACCAAACAAATTTGAGGTTAATTGATTTCTTGGTCTTTCTTCAGTTCTCGGTTTTTTAGGTTCAACTTTTTCCTCAACCTGAGATGCCGCAGCTGTGGACTGAAGTCTAGAAAAGGATCTAGCTGTGTTTAGCAAGATAGTAGACTTTATTGACTTCGAAAGCATCATTGGCTACTGAACACAGATTCTGAGTATGTAGATCATAAGTTAGCGTCGAAAATTTCTGGTCCATCAATTTTGTGATCTTGCAGGTTCGTCGAGATCGCATCGACATGAAAAATCATAAATTTATTACGTAATCTAGATATAGAGAAGCTAATCTAAGTTGTGGGTATAAAACGTTTCTAGCTCTGCACTGGTTAATCCCAAAAGAGCACTGTAGATGATGAAAAACTCATCAACACGGAATGGCGGGCTTTCACTTTCTTTTGACAGTTCCAGATGTGAGAAATCTTTTTGTAACATTAGTTTTTGGTGTCTTGTAGTGTAGTCTTTGGTTAACCGATATTCTTGTAGAACAACTGAACTGTTACAAGTTCCAAATTTGGCATGCCCTAAAACATAGCCAAGCTCGTCTGTATAGTCTGGGCAGTCAAAATTATCAACCCAAAGATGATAAACGACATCGTAAACATGGTTCAGCCATGTAATTTGTGACAATGCTTTCGGGTATAACCTCCATATAATATCTTCGAATGAGTGAGGGAAGTATGCTCTGATACCTTCAAAATAAGAAGGAATCATTTTGGTCAACTCATCGATTCTGTAAACATTGTCATTTTTGCAATGCACTAAATCTTTATTACTTTGCAAAAGTCTTAATTGTTCCTGTACAGTTACATCATATATTTCCCCTTCCAAAGCAAAATGTTTGTTCATTTCATAATCTTTATCTATCAATTTTTTCAAACTTTCCGTCATTTGAACTTCCGCCAAGTAATTCTCAGTCCATGCCAAAGCAGTTATATCAAGATACATTCCTGTAGATATGTCAATCAAACGACCATCGATAACGTTAGCACCATCACCTTTGACTCTACTGTAATACGCTGGGTTTATGTCTATCAAATACCCTGACATTGCACTTTGAAATCCATCAACCTCGCTATAGTCTATCAAAAGAGTTTGATTGAAATTTCGTGCCAATAAATTGAACGATTCCATTGTAACAACAGCATCAATATCACCATCCCATGGTAAAGTTAGACCATTCATAATCCATCCAAGCATCGAACCATATGCAATGAAGGTTTTGATTCCATTTTCAAAACAAAACTTCAACCAGGTTCGAGCAAGCCTATGTATAATGGACTGTCTATAATCATCAGTAATAGCACTTGTTGTAAAAAATCTCCAGTCATAATGGGAACCAATAGTTGTTCCATAAAGTAGTGCTTCATGTAAATATTTAGGATGTTTTCCCGTATTGATTCTGTATTGTTCAAGCTGATCAATATGTTCATAAAGCTTACTGTCGTAGTTGTTGTCTGAAAGAGCAGATTTTGAACTCAGCTTGTCCAAGAATTCAGCTTCATTCCACTGGAAATCGTCAAACGACCACTGGTCCATCCTCATCTTATTATCTTTCTTCGGATTGCGGATAACTACGTAAGTTTCATCCATGTCAATCTCCCGGTATTCCTCAGGATAAATTATTTTCCCAAAAGACGTTCTGTCCAGTGTTTCTGTAAAGCTTTTTCGCAAACCGCCAATAGACCATCCATTTTTATTAAAAGTTCCCAATTCAAGATTATTTTCATTACAATAAGAGTCAATAAATGATTTAAGAACAGAAGGTGAACGCAAAATTTTATCACTTTTGATGTCTTCATGAACATTTACCATCAAACTTCCATCACCATCTGATCCTAAAACATTCATCATGTAAATTTTGCTTGGTGGTAACATTCTCAGCTTCAAATAAGCTGCACCGTATAATATTCTTCCTGGTTCTTTCATCTTTGCCGTTGTTGGCCCATTTGGGGAAAACATATATGGAAAACCAGTAATTGGAGTCTTAAGGTCCTCACATTGGCGTTTGAAATCGTTATTTGGACCAATTCCAAATAGAAGAGAAAAATCATGGCAATCCAATTTCCCCAAATTCTTTATATCATTTTGAAACTCGTTAGAATGAACAGAGAGCCATTCTACGAGAAACTCTTCGTTAAATTCCAATCTTGTATCCAAATCTACCCAATCATTCCAGCTAAATGGGATGGAAAACCCTTCTTCTAGCCTCATATTGTTATGAGTGATATGATTTTTAATGTAGAGTAATAATAGAGCAGATGATAACCTAAAATCAAATAAGCTAGAAGATTGATCTATGTTTTCATCGGGATAAAGATTATTTAAGTGTGGAATAATAATTTTGTCCAATGGTGTTGGTTGTATTCGATTACTTCTTGTATAAGAATTGGTGTATGTGGATGTGCTTATAAATGTGTGGATCGTAACTATAATGCAGACGGCAAACAAGATTTGTTTCCAATATGGATAAAGATATATTCGAAAACATTTTTCAAACCACAGTTGCAGTTTTCGAAACAGATCTTTGTAAACACTCTCTTCATGTTGTGTAAAATAATCGTCGTCATCCGAATCTATCAGATTATCTAGTTCCAAATTGGGAAGTGTTGAAGAGAAATCATAATCTCTCATTTGAATGTCATTTAATAATCGATGTGAGGTTTGTCTGATATAAGCACTCCTGTTTTCACTCATCCCAATCAAGAAAATTGTATATAACACGAAAGAGTGTTATTAGATGATGCTGAAAAATTAAGGTTTTAATGAAAAAAGAGGTTTACTCTAATTATTATTTTGTCGGCGTTTAATCCGATCTCGATCTCTGCAAGAAAAAACATTCAATAAGATTCCTCTATACATGAATATATTGCTACAATAATTAATAATAGTTACTGTATTCTTTAGGTTTTTTCAAACCTTTCATTTTATAATATTTATTAACACAGGAACCTCTTGCAAATGTAACATCATCATTTGGATTACATGAACAACGACCTTTCAATCTTACTTTTTTTTCAATTGGACAATTTGTGTATGGGCCATGATAATATCCAATATCATCGAAAAAGTGAAGTTTATCTTGATCTAAGAATAATGATGCTGCAATTGAATGAACGGGTGCATCACCCCATCTTTCATAAAAGAATCCACCTGCTTTATCTAAGTAATTAAAGTATTTGGTATAAGCTTTACTTCTTAGAAAATCTAATTTTCCGATTTCAAAATTTGACCAAAAATGACATAAATTGTAAGTTTCACCTTTATCATCAGAGATTACATCAATACTGTTATGATCTGCTAAGAAACTTGGATTTTGCTTTATAAACTCTTTAGTTGTTTCCCATAACGTAGGTATAGTTTCTAAATATTCTCTTATAGCGATTGCAAAACCGTATTCTTTATTATTTTCAGCCATAAATTGAAACACATCATAATCAACATCACAATAAAATTCAACACTTGGT
Source organism: Pichia inconspicua (assembly GCA_004931855.1). Taxonomy (NCBI): domain Eukaryota; kingdom Fungi; phylum Ascomycota; class Pichiomycetes; order Pichiales; family Pichiaceae; genus Pichia; species Pichia inconspicua. The sequence goes on from SELW01000612.1 coordinate 84,741, forward strand.
TCAACTCTCCAATAATAATCATATCCATCCATTAATGGATGTCTATAAAAAAACCCAGATTCATATCTGCACATATGTCTATAAGTTAATGAATCACCATAAATAATACCTCTTTCTTTCATATCATTTCTAGCATCTTCAGCTTTCTTAGTATCAATCCATATTGGAACTGACCAATGATCATAAGGAATGACACCATATTTAGTTTTACCAGAAATTGATTTTGTTGTTTCTTCAATAAATTCATCAGTAAATGGTACATCATTAAGGAAAACCCAATCATAACCAAATTTATGATTGAATCTATCCTCAATACTTTGAATAGACCCTAAAAGTTCCCATAAATCTTCATTTCTTGCAAGAGTAACAAAAGTAGCTTTTATCTTTTTCTTTGGCTTTTCAAGGATTGATTTTTCGACATTTTCTTTAATTAATTTATTAGATTCAGTTTTAGATGAAGATGAAGTCCAATAAAGAACTGTAAACAAGAAAAAAATCAATACCAAGAGTCTAGTTAATTTAGACCGTGAATGAATTATTGATGAGGCCATTGAATAGATGCACAAATAGAAGAACGAAACTTCACAATTATCAAGTGATCTGAATTTTTCAATCTACGCGTCTTGACTCGTTAATTTGTCGAAATCGATGGGTACGTATATATACGTGCCTATTGTAGTAAACAAACTATTCAAGAAAAGAATGATAAATGAAAGTAAAAATTATTTAGTAAACTAATCCCCATATCTTTCCCAACCTTCAGGTTTTTTAAGACCTTGTAATTTATAGAACTTATTGTTGCAGAAATAGTTCTTAAAAGTGATATCATCATTTGGATTACAAACACATTTCTTTTCCAGTCTAGTCTTTTCATTAATTGGACAATTACTGAATGGAACATGATAATATCCTAAATCATCAAAGAAATGGATTTTCTTTTTATCCATGAACAATGAAACAGCAATTGAATGAACAGGAGCATCACCCCATCTTTCATAAAAGAAACCACCTGCTTGATCTAAATAATTAAAGAAATCAAGATAAGCTTGAGATCTAAAGAAAGACAAGCTACCAACTTCAAAATTAGACCAAAAATGACAACCATTATAAGTAACACCACCATCATCAGATAACCAATCCATGAAATTATTTTTATGTAAATATTGAGGATTTTCCTTTAAGAAAGCTTTAACGGTTTCCCATAAAGTTGGAATAGTTTTCTGATATTCAGGTAAAGAAATAGTATAACCATATTCTAAATCATTATCAGCCATGAATTTGAAAATATCATAATCGATATCACAATAAATTTTAATACCTGGTTCAACTCTCCAATAATAATCGAATTGTTCCATCAATGGATGTCTAAAGAAGAAGCCCGATTCAAATCTACACATATGTCTATAAGAGATAGAATCACCATAAATGACTTGTTCTTGTCTCATTCTTTCTCTAGTTTCAGCAGCTTTATTAGTATCAATCCAATCAGGGAAAGACCATTGTTCATGAGGGATTAAACCATAATGAGTTTTACCTGAAATTAATCTTGAAGTTTCTCTTTTGAATTCTTCAGAGAATTCTTCATCATTAAGGAAGACCCAATCATAAGCATAATTATGATTGAATCTATCTTCGACTTCTCTAATTGAGGATAAGATTTCCCAAACATCAGAATTTCTTGCTAAAGTGACAAAAGCTGCTTTAACTTTTTCACCAGAATTAACCTTTGGTTTATTCTCGACTAAAGAAGATCCAGAATTGGTATTGATATTGGTATTGCCATTTGTGTTTGACTTAGATTTAGAATTGGTATCAGTATTTGAATTTGAATTTGAATTTAGTTTGTCTTTCAAATTGTTTGGTGAAGAAACCGAATAAGAAGTTGATGAACCCTTGGATAGGATGTAAGCTGAAAGAATAAGCAAGAGGGCAAAGAAGCCGAATCTCACTAACCTTGCATTTGATCTAGCCATAGTTGTGAATGGACTGGAATGGACTGGAATGGAAGAGAATAAAAGAGAAGAGAAGAGAATGGAAGGAAAGAGAAAGGAGGAAGAAAGAAGGTCGTGACGTGTCGAAGAACGCGAGCGAGAGATTATTCGATTAAATCTTGACGCGCGAACTAAAATAAAAAGTGCATGCATTGTTTCAATGCAAAAGTACTGCAGATTCACAAGATTCAACAAGATTCAACAAGATTCAACCAGATTCAACCAGATTCAAGGCCTACTAAAGCTACAGCTACAGCTTTGTCCTCTCCTCTCCATCAATGTCCCTGGTTGCCCGCAAAAGACTCGCCAAAGAGGTGAAGGAACTTGCACAGACGTCCCTCTCAGATGGTACACTATCTCTCTCCCCAGACTCTGACTCTGACAACTTGGAGAACGTGTTGATTGACATTCGCATTGTTGGGAACCCACTCTATGACGATTCTGTCACTTACCGCATCAGCTACAAACCTGATTCGGAGTATCCCTTCACTGCCCCAGCTGTCACCTTTGTTGGCCCCGAGATCCCCATGCATCCGCATATCTACAGTAACGGACACATCTGTTTGAACATCCTCTACGACGGCTGGAGTCCTGTGCAGACCATGACCTCTGTGGCCCTCTCGCTGCAGAGCATGATCTTGCAGAACACCGTCCTGGAACGTCCTCCTGGCGACGAGCAGTACTGCTCCCGTGCCCCGGCCAACCCCCGTGACAGCAGATGGGTCTTCCACGACGACAACTGCTGAAAGTGGAGAGAGAGAGAGAGTGCTAGAGAGAGAGAGCAGCAACAACAAGCTCGCGATGATTATCGAGAATTATAACCGTTGATTGCAATTTGTTTCCCCACAATATCGTTTCAACCGCCCCTCAATCGCCTCTTCTTCTCTTCTCTTTTCCTTTTCTTCTCTTCTCTTCTCTTCTCTTCTTTTCTCCTATACCCCTTTTATGAGTCTGTCTCTAGGCTCTCTATTTAAATCTCTACCTCTCAAAAGACTGTATAACACTTATAGAAACATGGATTATTCCGTGGTAGTTGACACAGACAAGATTCTTAAACCTGACGTTGATGATAGAAATTACAGAATCATCAAATTGAAAAATGGTTTGACAGCATTACTCATCAATGATCCAACAACTGATAAATCCGCTGCAGCATTGGATGTCAATGTCGGCTCTTATAATGATCCAAAGGATCTACCTGGTTTGGCCCATTTTTGTGAACATTTACTCTTCTTAGGTACTGAAAAATATCCAAAGGAAAATGATTACAATCAATATTTATCTCAAAATTCAGGTTATTCAAATGCTTTCACTTCAAGTTTACATACAAATTATTTCTTTGAAATTAAAAATCATGCCCTATATGGTGCACTTGATAGATTCTCTCAATTTTTCATTAAACCTTTGTTCTCCCCCTCTGGTAAAGATAGAGAAATTAATGCTGTTGATAGTGAAAATAAAAAAAATTTACAATCAGATACTTGGAGATTATATCAATTATCTAAATCAACTACAAGTGAACATCATCCTCATAATGGGTTTTCAACTGGTAATAAAATTACATTAGGTGATATTCCTATTGAGAAAGGTTTAAATGTTAGAGATGAATTAATTAAATTTCATTCAAATAATTATTCTGCAAATCTTATGTGTTTAACCATTCTATCTAATGAATCTCTTGATAAAATGGCTCAATGGACAGTCGAACTCTTCTCTGATGTGGAAAATAAATCATTACCAAAACCAATTTATTTGGCTTCACCCTTTGATTCTTCCAAATATTTGAATAAAATTTATAAAATTAAACCAATTACACATTCTAGAAATTTACAATTGACTTTCCCTATTCCATCAACAAGTCAATTTTGGGAATACTTACCAACTCGTTATTTATCACATCTAATTGGTCATGAATCAAAAGGTTCTTTGCTTTACTTATTCAAACAAAAAGGTTGGGCAAATTCTTTATCTTCTGGTCCTTCAACAATATCTCCAGGTTTCGCAGAATTTACAATTCATATAGATTTAACAATTGATGGTTTGAAAAATTATGATTTAGTTATCGAAAATGTTTTCAAATATATTAAGATGTTGAAAGAAAAAGGTTTAAAAGAATGGATCTTTGATGAATTACATAAAGAATCTTTAAACTCATTCAAATTTAAGCAAAAAATGGCTGTTGCTACAACTGTTTCAAGATATGCAGGACAATTGCAAGATTTAAATATTTATAGTGTTCCAATAAAAAATCCAAAAATTGATCTTATTAAAGAAGAAATTGGTACAACTTCAATTCCTCCACAAAACTTTTTAAGTTTATCCATTTTAAGAAAATATGACCCAAAATTAATTGAACAAATACTTGATTATTTGTCTCCTGATAACTTCAGAATTTTCCTAATTTCAAATGAAATTTTCGATGATAAAAATTTAGATTCCAAAATTCAACATGAAAAATGGTACAATACAGAATATGTGGTTGATGACTATAAATGTAAATCTTTAAATGAAATTCAACTTGATCCTTTGTTGACATTACCTGAAAGGAACGATTTCTTAGCTACAAATTTCGATTTGGCAGAAACACCAACAACTAAATTCCCTAAATTGGTGGAAGTTGATCAAGTTTCTAAAATTTGGTATAAATCAAATACTGCTTTAAGTGGTCCAAGATCCGCTATCACAATCAAATTCAATTTACCTGGCTCCACATCTACTCCTTTAAATTCATTATTTTTATCATTATTTGTTGAATTGTTAGATGATGAATTAAACTCTTTATCATATTATGCAGATCTTGCAGGATTGCACTACAATTTTAATCTTGCTAGAGAAGGTATCAGTCTTGAAATTATAGGTTATTCTCATAAAGAAGAAATCTTACTTACTAAATTGTTACAAACTTTGAGTAAATTCATTAGTGATATTACTGTTTGGGATGATTCTAGAATTAAGAGATTTGAAATTTTGAAAGAAAAACTTTTCAGAAGTTTGAAAAATTTTGGCTATTCAACTCCTTATCAACAAGTTGGTCCTATAATTTCTTCACTGCTGAATGAAAATTCATGGTTAGTAGATGATCAAATATCTTGTTTCCCAGCTGTCGATTTCGAATCTTTGAAAAATTATTCAATGAATTTGTTTAAAATTTGTTATATTGAAGTTTTAGTTGTTGGAAATTTTGAGAAAAAAGATGCTATTAAAGTTCATAAAGTTGTCAAAGGTAATTTCCCAGCTCTTGGCGGTTCAATCACTCTTACTAGATCTCAATTTACTAGAGGAAGAGCATTGGATATTGATGGTCATAAAACTTCACATTACATCAAACCGAATGATGATGCTGACAATATTAATTCATGTATTGAAGTTTTCATTCAATTGGGATATATTGCAAATCAAAGAGATAGAATTATGACAGAACTTGTAGCTCAAATTTTACATGAACCTTGTTTTAATAGATTAAGAACAATCGAACAATTGGGATATGTTGTTTTTTCAGGTACTAGAGAAACACGTACAACTTTTGGTTTAAGATTCTTGATTCAAAGTGAGTATCCTACATTTTACTTACTTCAGCGTATTAATTGCTTTATTGATAAAATGGGAAGCTCTATTGAAGAATCAATAACAGAAGAAGATTTTGCTAAACATATTGCTGCTTTGATTAATAGAAAGGAACATAAGTGGGAAAACTTAAAAGAAGAAAGAAATTATCATTGGAATAGAATTGCTTCAGGATATTATGATTTTGATAGAAAGGAATCTGATATAGAATACTTGAAAAGCTTCACTTTAAATGATGTCAAAGATTTCTACAGAAATCACATTGTTAATAAGCACGGTCAAAATAGGCTTATCGTTCATTTACAATCTCAAAAAGTTCCAAAAATTGATCCAGTCAAAGTGGTCAAAAATACAATTAATAATTTTGTCTACAATAGAGACGAATTCGATAATGTTAACTATGAACATGATGAGGTAAACAATATTGTTGAATCGTTCTTAAAAGATAAAGAAGTTAATGTGCAGATTCTAGAAGATCTTTTCAAAAGTAAGATTTTCGATGATTTTGCTTACAAGAAGGAAGTAACAGAATCAATATTGAAGAATCTTGAATGTGATTGGAATGGCAAAAACGTTGAAGGTGAACTAATCGATGTAGTTGGAGAATGGAAATGTTCTCTCCCATTAACACCAGCACCAACCGCCAAAATTGAGATTGAGCATTATGACTCAGATCTCTTTGCCAGTAGACTATAGTGCTATCTCTTTGTACAATCAAGTAATCCTATTATTCGAGTTCATAGTTAGTACCGCGACAGTAAATTTGTAGTGGGCCTGAGAGACAGCAGAGCCCCACTATCTAACCATTTGATGACAGACCTCTAATTGTCATTAAAGTTACTGGCAAACCTAAATTGGCATCTCTAATATGGATCACAATTGTCATTTTGGGGTGAAAGTACCTGATGGGTATAGAGATGATTGGGTAGGTGAAACAGATCAGTCCCGATTACTCGAGGTAGATCCAACACCACTGACAGATGACGATGTCCCCCCATGGCTTCAAGATACAGAAAACGTTATAATAGATCAAGCACCTCAGCCATTTTACTATAAACACAGGAAGTTATTGTTGATCTTGAATGTTGCTATTCTTATAATACTTTTGCTTGCTTTTATAGCTCACAAGACAGTCAATTCAGTGGTAGAAAATTTATCAGTAACATTAACCGATATTAACAATATTCGATTGACAGATACAGGTATCTGGATTGGTGATATAAATGCAGAAGTGAATTTTGAACAAAGTGGATACATTGATTGGACTAGTAAACTCAATAATACCCAATTTGTTATTGATGGGCCTATCAATGTATCAACGAATGAAACACGATTAGTGAGTGTGGAATTCTTACCTAAAACATTCAAATTGCAAATAATTGATGGGATTTGGAAAGTTAACTTGAAAGACATTCAATTTAAAAATAATGGTGAACAACTTAGGCAATTCATAAATCAAAAGGAGAATACAGCTACTATCGACACTAATATCATAATATGGGATAAAACTATCCCACTGAAGAAAGACATATCGTTGAGTCAAAAATCAATGCAAGGTTTGCTTTCCTATATATTAGAGTATTTACTAGATGAAACGATAATCACTGGCATCAACGATTTTAGTTATGATGAAAATGTTGGGGTTAGTTTCACCACTAATATGAAAGTACCTGTGATTTCGGATAGAATAAATGGATCAGTAATATTAGGTTTTACTCTTAATGAGGTATTTCATGAGTTTATGGAAATTGAGTTTTCCATCAATCACAAAAATGCTGAATTAAATGTTACTATTTTCAATATTGACAAAACCTTGATAGAAGAAGAGGTAATACAAGAACTAGTCAATCAACTTTTCAATGGCGATGAAGAGGTACAACCGATGAATTTTACTGTCATTACCACGCACCTTGATTCAGGCCCAACTTGGCTTTCTGAGCTTTGGAAAAACCTAATAATAGATGTTGCCCTAAAACTTTCAAAGCTTAAATATGATCGTGAACTATCAGATTTTCCTATAATTCCTATGGAGCTAGAAAATTTAAACGTGAGTCCTGAAAATGGGAGAATCTTGATACAAAATCGGCTCTATGCACTGTTAAATAACTTGTTTAAAAAATACAATGTATCAATGGATGGTCAAATATCTTATGCAGGATTAGAATTACAATTATCGCAGTCTGTTTCTAAAGTTGAATCTGGGCCACTGTCAATTGTTGAAGGCGATATCTTTTTTGATGTGAATGATCCAGAGTTGGGTAGAAAAGCTGTTGATGATTTACTACAGGGGAGAAATGATGTGCAAAATATGACCTTAAACTTGAACTCCAATATCACATCTACTTTCTACAATGGTAAACTCGAGATTAAAAAAACTTTGTTGTTTGATATTGGTGTTTTAAATCGGATCTTAAATGATTCAAGGACAGGACACGATTCAGTTGAATTAGTTGATATGAAAATCCTTGAACGTTCGTATATTGAATCAGAAGCAGTTAGATTCTTTGTCAAATTATTAATTAAGCTACCATTTTTTTTCGAGAATTTCAGTAGTGATTTTGAAAATATAGCATTGGGAGTTGAGTTCAATGATTCATATGTTGCCAAATTGTCTGTAGTACCAGGTTTTGGAAATGACGCATATGTGCCAATCGATTTGGTGGTAACTACAGATATTGATGATCTTAAAGTGCTTTCTCATTTGGAAACATTAGTTAGTCGTTTTATTTCAGGAATACCAGTAAACTTAACTATAAGTTGTGCAACCACTGATGACAAAACATTACCAGAATGTAATCAAAATATCAATGGATTACTTACAGATTTAAAGGTTCCAGTTAATATTAGTACAGACAATCTCAACGGGAGTCCAGATGGAGGAAGTTATTTTATCAAAGACACTACTATGCATGTTGTCAGTCAAGAAGTTGAGATGGTTTTATTCAACCCAATCAGTAATAGTGAGATTATTGTTGAGATATTAGAAGGTCAAGCATTACGTGAAGGATACATAATAGGATATCTCAAAGAGCCTGTTAAATGGATAGTTGAACCGGGTATATGGCATAGTCCAAGGGCCAAAGTGCAACTAGCCAATACTGGTAGTATTGGTTGGGGTATGATTGAAGACGCTATCAGAGGTGATGGTGTTCTCAAAGATTTGACAGTGAAAGGCATAATACGAGTGTCGTTCAAGCAGTATCCCGACTTTGGGGGGTTCACCATCACCTTCCTGAGTTCTGGACACAAGAGTGGCAAGGTGCGGTGGCTTTCCTGATCGATGGAACTGCCGCCTGGCTTGAACTCCTTGAACTCCTTGAACAACTCCCTCCAATCAGGCCCGCGTGCAAATTGTCCAAAATTCTCTCGCTCGGACCGCGCAGTGCTCAAACTACGCTTTAATTTCAAGCTCCGAAAAAATATTTGTCAGAAGTGGAAATGGAATATTGGAATTTCACGCAGCTGAAGAAAAACGGTGATTGGCAACGGCACAGACAGATCTGATCCACAGACAGCTTCTCTTCTTTTCTCTTTTCTCCTCTCCCTGCTCTCTCCTATTCTCTTCTTGCTCTTCCTCCCTCAACTTTTGTTTTGACAAGTTGCAAAAATGTCCCTCTTCACTGATATGATTATAATAGCTTTCTTGAGTCCCATTACAAACTATGTGCATAACAAAAAATGCGCCATTTTGGAAAAATATAGTGATGAAGAAGACAGACAACAATACGCCTCTAACTGGGTTCAGCAAACGCAAATCTATGGAAATTTTGTCAGAAACTATCTCAACGTTAACAGTAATGGGGAAAATGAAGGGGAAGATTTTGATTAGAACGACGAATTACTTTACAATTCAATGACATGTCGTGTCGTGTCGCATGTTTGAACATTCTCCACTTGCTTTGTTTTTACTTTTGCTTTTCATGTATACTATTATCTGTACAAACAAACTCTATTAATCACTTCGTATACACATCAGTCTAAAAAGAAACGGGCCCTACAGCCACTATCCCCGCATTTTTATCTTCAATTCTTGCTGGTGCACGGGGTTGTTTTTCTCCCCATTGCGGCGCCTTTTTTCTTCGATTCAATTGAGTCGGGGAAGTTACAATGATTAGAACAGAAATCGCTCAAGTCTGTTCTTCAAACTTTCTCTGGTCGAACTGGTTGACCAACTTCTGTAGTAAATAATCATAAAATGAATGAAATTGATGATACAGCTGAAATTGAGCAGGCAAAAATTGCAGGAAATTACTCCGCAAGAAAGATTATGCGTTGGAATCCCTCATCTATCTATGCAACTAATATAGACACTAACAACAATGTTTACAATAACGATGCTATTCATAACAATTTATCTGTTGATTACATCTCACCAGCTCAGATGTACTCAACTGATTCGGGAAGAATGTTTCATGCCGGTTCTATTTGTATCATTATGGTAGGTTTACCAGGCCGTGGTAAAACTAATCTATCCATCAGTTTATGCAGGTATCTTAGATGGTTGGGAGTTCGGGCTAAGTTATTTCATTTAGGAGATTATAGAAGAAAGAATACAGATTTAAATGGTGGTAATGATCTGGACTTTAAGAAATTAATCTCTAGCTCTTATTTTACTGGTTCACCAGAGGATTTAAATGTTAAAATTTTGAAACTCAAAATTAAGAATGAATTGGTTTCTGATGTTGTTTCATTTTTCCAAAATTCAAATGGTCAAATTGCAATTTATGATGCTATCAACGGGGAAGCTAAAGCCAGAATTGAACTTTACAACTATTTCAAGTCGAAAAACATCAAATGTCTTTTCATTGAATCAATTATCGATGATGAGGCTTTATTGGCGTCCAATATTAAAGACTCAATTAATTCTCCTGATTATAAAGATTGGAATAAATCAGAGGCCATGGAAAATTTTCAACAAAGAATTAAATTGAGTGAGCAATACTATGAGAAGCTTGATTCAACGGTAACAAACCTTCCATATATTCAGTCATACAATTTTGGTGAAAAAATCTTGATAAATGAATTGAAACATGATTTTTTGATTACAAAAATCGTATATTATCTGCTTAATGCTAAGGTAAAATCACATTCAATCTATTTCGCTCGCTGTTCATTGAATAAACTAAATTTTAAAGCAGATCCGCCTATGACAGAAAATGGAAAAGAGTACATCAATAAAGTTTATAACACATTAAGAGAGAATTTCCCGGAAAAACAGATACCGAAAGATTTGATTGTTTGGACTTCTACTAGACTAAGAACAATCCAATCTTCTCAAATTTTCAAAGATCTAGGATGTTTAGTTGTTCATAGACCAGAATTGACACAACTAAATCCAGGTGCCGCAGAAGGTTTGACAGATGAAGAATTGAAAGAAAAGTATCCTGATGATTACAGGAAACATTTACTTGATCCATACCACCATAGATACCCAAGAGCAGAATCATATCATGATCTTGCATTGAAAATAGAACCATTAATTTTAGAAATGGAAAAATCTCCAAATGATGTTTTAATAATTGCCGATGAAAGTGTTATTCGTATATTTTACGGTTATTTAATGGCAGCTAACGCAGCTGATATTCCTTCAATACAATTTCCACAAAACGAAATTATCAAAATAACATATCATACCTACAATAATGAAATTAAAAAACTGATTGTTGAAGGAATTGAGGAAGAATACTTAGGTAATTTATAGACTGTATAGATAAGAATCATTTTCATTTAATTTCATCTAGAATCATTAAGAAAAAAAGAACAAATTATAAATCATTTTAACAAAAAATAATTTGGACGAGACCGGAGTCGAACCGATGACCTTTCGCTTGCAAGGCGAACGCGCTACCAACTACGCCACACGCCCAGTTACAAATTTTAAAAGGTCTTAAAAGTCTAAAGCTCTAGTTGATATTTAAAAAATTTCTAAAAAAAAAAGAAAATTCACCATTAGTCTTTTGGTGAGATAGTTCAACGGTGACATCCCTAGCAAAAGTGCGGATGCCCTGAGTTCGATTCCCTCCAAGAGACATATTTTATCGGATAAAACTTATCTACCCATCTATCGAAGTAATAACGCTTCAAACTCTCTCACTGGTGAATCAAATAGGACTACGAGTTAACAATAAAATTTTATACCACTGCATAGGACGGTGACTAATGTATTAGTTTTATAAGATTGTATAATATTAATTCTACCATAAAAAAAAAAAAAAATCTAGCTTCATCCTTGAGGTCAAGAATTTTTCCTTTCTCTAATTTCCTTATAGATAAGAGTTAAAGAGTCACGTGATCTTGTTTGTTGAATACCATCTGTTTTACCTACTAATTGTTGAATACCAAGTGTTCTTTCTAGTGGCTGTAATTGTGTATAAAATGCAATAATTATGTGTATTAACAACAAAGAATTATCCCTGACAGTTCATACTGCATTTGGATTTATCATTTGAAAATAATATGTTCGACTTCATAAAGAAAACATACAATTGATTAAAAAAATAGCTATGAATTGAAGCGAACCCGCTTCTACCTCTTTTACGGGAGGAGCAAATAGGACTACAAGTTGACTATAAAATTTGTTGCCACTGCATACGGTGACTAATGTATTAGTTTTATAAAATTGCATAATATAAATCTTGTGAAAAAAAAAATGAAATAACATCGAACAGGAGATAACCACACAAGCTTGTCTGTATCTAGCAGATTCAACTGTCAATGTAACCAAAACTGAAAGAAGAAAGAAACCTATCAAAGCCAGCATTATCAGCGCATTTGAAAACAACCGAACTGTATGATCGACCATAAGTAATTCATCCAAGAAGCAAAAAAAACTAATATCACAAGAGCTGCCACTCTTTCAAAGGTAGAAAATGTTATTAATGAGTAAAACACTTGAAATCACATTCAATGTTGAGGAAGGTGAGAACGTCAATATTCTAATATTCTGTGCCCTGCAGAAGTAACGGAATACAGTAGAACCTTAAGAAAAAGCCTCCAGTTATTGCATAATCAAATGCAATCTCGTTTAATACAGGCATAAAAGAGCCAATCTAATATATTTGAGGAAGAAGAAAGATATAAGCACTTGGAGGAGAATAATTAGTCTACAACAGAAAGGCAAGTTATGCAACTGAGTCATATCTATTTGTGCCTGTTGCTCAACTTGAATTAGAGTTTCAACCGTAACTACTGCATTTCCTAATGAATTTTGAACGAAGAAAAATATATGCAAGCTTCTATCAAGTCTATCGGTTACAGGAGAAATTTTCACGAAAGTTCACTGCATATAAGGAGGTTCTGTTGGAAAGCTAATTCCATTTAGGTGATCCTGGATTCTGATGTTTACTGAAAGTTCTGCAATGGTACTATTACTTCTCTATTAGCATACGTTGACAAAGATGTTGCTCAAGCGCAATGATAGGCCCATTTGGAAGACACATCACCACAAGATAGCTGCAGTGAAATTGGTGATACAATACTAAGACTCTAAAAATGGGTGCACACACACACGAACAGCATTCAAAGGTCCTGAATTCGTTTGGTTCGATTCGATTGAAAAAATTCTGAACTAATAAAACTAGAGAGTGACTTCAACGTTGATCTTAGGATAACAAAGCACAAAGGCCCAGTAAAACCATTTCAATGTAGAACTTCGGCGAATAAGCTCTTCCCGGCAACAAGCAACAATTCACTTGTAAACAGCCTTCAGTGAAAAGGCAATTGACACTTTGACGAAGTTGATTGATGCATCAAAAGACAGAAGTCACAGCGACACCAGGATAATAAGTTCAGAGCTGCTCATCTGATTCCTTTTTCTGCTACGAATATTGGTTTATATACTCAGCTGGGAGACGATGAAGAAAAAAAATCGTTGAACCGGAAAGTATCGAGTCCAAGAGCGGTCGAGAAATTTGCGAACTCATTTTTTCAATATTGCGTTAATCGAGCGCTTACAACTTTGCAAATCGAGAGGAGTACTCAGAGCTCCACTTGCAACATTTAAGTTTAAAAAAAGGGAGAAAATATTATTAGTTTTTAACTTTTGATGAAACTAGAAGAGACACACTCTGAAGAGGAGATTCGAAAATGCCAGGAAGCAAATTATCCAACATGGGGAAAACCTTTGTCTCTGGTAGAGTACCAAGAACGTGATTGGTCCACGTACCGATCTGACTATATGGGTGATAACCACCATTACTTTGTTATCAGAAATGAGGAGAACAGAGAAATTGAATCAAGCTGTGAAATTCTGATCAGAGATTGTTGGGTGAAAAAGTTAGGGGAGTCCAAGACTGTTAGTGCTAAATGTGCGGTTATAGGATCGGTATTTACATCTGAAAAGTATCGTGGCAAAGGAAACGCTTCATTTATGATGAAGGAATTGAACAAATTGCTGGATACCGTGTATTGTACCGGTGAAAGAGATGTTGCTTTTTTATACAGTGAGATTGGCAATTATTACGAGCAATTTGGATATAAGACAAAACATGTTCCGGTTTATAAACTCAATCCATTAGATTACTACCAAGAAGATGCACATATTTACAAATATGATATAATAACAGACAAATATGATGATGTAATAAATAGCATGAACTTAGCACTGACAAAAGAGTTAAGCTGCGATGGAAACCTTTTTGCTTTGATCCCAAACTCCCAGATCTTTGACTGGTTCAATAGACGTTCAAATGTTACTTTTAAGGCAATACATAAAACCCAAGAGCCTTTAGTCAACGGATTTTCTTTTATAGATGAGAATGGATTGTTTAATTACATTACGTTCACAATAGCCTACCAACATTCGGAGTGTAATCTGTTGAGCATAGCTGTTCACGGTAAAAATCAACAGCGGCAGTTACTTTCTCTTGTTTCACAATACTGCATCAAGTACAATATACAAGAGATTTTTGTTTGGCACACATCGCTGGATCTTTCTGCAACTGAAAAGCAACATCAAAATGGCAGCATTAGTGGCATTAGGTCCAAAATTGATGTCGATTGGGTGATGAATGAAAAATGGTGCTGGTTTTAGCAGAGAATTCACAAATTTATCGGGCCTCCTGTAAAGATCGCGTTTGATACAAAAACTTTTGAATTTTTGGAAACCCAAACTTTTCTAGTTTTTTGAGTAAATTCGGGTATTTTAAGCGAAAGAAGAGTATTTTTTTAAAAGTTTGCGCTGAGCGGTGAGTTGCGGGTTTTTGTTGATAATTTGTGGAAAGAGATTTTTCGTGTCGCATGACCAAACAACATAAACAAACAAATACCCACTTTTCTTCACTAAAACAAAAGCAATAAGGATGACAACTCTCAACACTTTTTTGAATTATACCTTTTATGATTATCTTAGGTCTGTCTAACATCAGAAGACGTTACTACTTCATAAATATCAAATGCTTCTTATAGACAATTTTGACTCCGTCTGGAAACGATTCTATTATTGTATGTATTCTTTTTGTCAGCAAAACAAGCTCATCACCATCTAATACTAACATTTTTCAAATAGGCCAACTTTAATTTTTGGTATTAGTTTTTTATTGTGAGCTTATTTTTGTTATATAGTCTATACTAGCAGCAAGGTGAAGTTTTATGAAGGACAGTGCCCAAGGAATCATCTAGTGCCACTTAAAACTTTCTATTACTGATACTTTCGCTTTGAATAGGTTGTATCTCAAAAATCAGTACATTTTGAAACTTGTATCTCTGTTGCATCTGCATGGACTATTATACTTTTCTCATGTTGATTCGATTTTATGGCCCATTCAAAACTTAATATATTATACTATCTTCAAGAATGCAATAGTTCTACGACTCATCATTGAATGGGTTCACCTTTATTTATTATTTGACCGCATTACAAACTGCCTTATTTTGATCAAGTAGATAACGACTGATAAATCTTATCAGAAGCTTTCAATTATATCAACATTCAATGTATTTCATGACAGTTGATACATATACATTTTTCTTTAGACTAAGGAGAAACAGTTGGCATGAATAGTTTATGCTTATTACTAACAGAGGATGCGTTAGACTATTGAGCAGCTTCAGTAACTTTAAATTGTGACCTGAGTTATTTCTATTACGTTTTGTTATTTTTGAAAATACAAAAGCTACTGAAAATGATGGATTCGTAGTGAGACAAATCTTGTGAACCAAATAACTTTGAAAGCATTCCACCAACCCTTTTTTGATTGGTGTAATGGTGCGGAACTGAAGTATTTGTGATATTCATCAATACTTGAAAAGAGGTTCATGCAAAACCAAGCAATTGAATCATTTATTTGATGTGGGATAATATGCTTTTTTGTTTCTCGACGCCATATTTTATCTTAAGAGCTTATTCTTTCAGCATAACTTCTTTTACTGCAGCCAGCTTTGAGTGAAACCAAAAATGGAGAGTATGTGTCTGTCTATTTACTAGTCTGGATTGAGGTGCCTATTTGTGGATTTTAGTTTTGTGATGACCATTAATAATAAGTACTTTAGAACACAAAATATTGAGCGAACGTAAGTTCGTTAACTATAGCCCCTTCTCTTTACACCGATTCCTCACTCCAATGGCCGAATGTTATTTATTTTGTTTACGGTGTTTCCCACTTCGACGGGAATCATGCAATTGGGTGTCCTAAACGTGACTTTCTTGGTAAGATTGGACCAAACTGACTGAAACATTGACGCAACAGTTTTATTTATTAAACCATGTGAAGCATTTTATCTCTTATCCACGATCAATCTCCAATCCAATACTGAGCTTCAACGGCTGGACTTTTTCAGATAGTTTTGCTAATGAAATCATTATTCTTTTTCTATCTTTGATCTCACGCGGTGCTTATTATCTGTTCAAAGCGTCTCTTTAATTTGAAGTCGAAGGTTAGATAAGTCTAACTCTGTACGTGAAGAAGAAAGATAAAAGTCTAGCTTTCAAATGAAAATTTTCTGTTTGTCTAATTGCTTTCATTATTCACCAAGTGACAAACTTGTTCGTTGAAACATTTATTTTACCCGCAATTTTTTTAATCCACAGAACATACGGTATGGAGAACGAATAATAACCTAGAAGATTTATTCTATTCTGCTATTTATAACTCGAAGAAACAGCAACTTTGGAAGACAATACATGACTTACTTTTCAAAGATTGTTGAGATCAACATTCTTCGAAAAGATTTTTGATGGTGGCTATACACTTTTGTTTATCATATAATAATGACAAATTGAAGACTGCTACTCTTAACGAAACTATTTTGTAAGTACCATGAAACCCCCAATGATAGTTTTGGAAAAACTATTTTTTTTTGCGTCTTGATGTGGCCCTCCCCAGAAAAAAAATTGACATGAAACTTTTCAAGGAGGAAGCTTATTTTCAAATCCCGTTAATACTAGACTACTGATCTTTACTCTTTCAAATTGATTTTTGCTGACAGGGGTTGACACTGGAAGAGTTCCCAAGTTTTTTTGGTGGAAAAAAATATTGAACTGTAAAGGAGATCCTAAAGAGAGCACATCAACCTCAACAAGAACAAACTAAGTGCTTAGCTTATTTACGTTTGGTAGTATTTTGCAACTACTGTATGTACTAATGAGTTGTTTAACATTTGAATGATGCGGTCAATATACACTTTATGAAGAGTTTTTCGTTATATTCCTTACGTGGGTTTATCCTGTTCTTAAGGTTTATTGATTTGGTTTAAAGAGTTCACTTATCAAACAAAGACTAAACGCTGGTTAACATAATCGTCTTTTGCTCATGCATTCTAGCAATTACAAAGTTATTTCACCCTTTGGTTATATCAACCCTTACCGCAAATTCAATTTTTGAATATGACAATTTTGGTCTACCAATAACAAACGCTAAATTGCACTTTACTAAGATACTCAAGTTTGTGAAGCAATTGATAGCAGCTAGTACACGTTACTGGATCAACACAACAGAAGAAAAAGTTACCCACAAGATTGTGAAAAAACGCCCTCAAATAGTTGAAGAAAGTTTAGCACCAGTGTATGATACATTCATAAACTAAAGTGACTGAATTAGCATCAAGCATGTGCTTCATAAAAGAATACATTTTATGTGCCCCTTTTCTTACATGTGACTCAACCATCAGTGTGTCCCGTTGAATTTTTTCACTACATGTAGGTGTCGAGTATGTGATGGATTTTAGATGCTTCTTAGTTTCAAGTACAAGGGATGTTTTCAGGGGTGAAAATGATGTTACTAATTCTGTTGAATGCTGTTCAAAGGTCTGCGTTCACATCATGATTTGTTTTGCTTTTGCAGTATTCTTGTATTTTGACAAGCTTGACTTTCCACATAAAAATGGTTTAGCCAACATTCATTGAATAAATCATAGGTGACCTAAACGAATTTGTCATTTGAGGGATATCTAGTTAGTGGAAATTTTCTATGATTGCAGTCTGTGGTTCTACTTTTTAAGACTACCGAAAGCTCTATGTTGTTCGGATTCACTTATGTTCCTGTTGATCAAATTGACTGCATTCAAATTGTGAAAGTGGTTGACAATGAGCTTGTCCAAAGTGTGTAGATTTTACTTCTTCTGTCAGTTAGTTGTGCTATCCTCAACTATTTGGTGTACTCTCAGAACTGCATAAAACACTAGGAAATATGACTATCAACTTATTGAAGAAGAACTAACTATTATTCAGCATCAAAAGCTATGTGTAGTTCTTCAAAATTTATCAAGAGGAAAACGGCATATATTTTTATCACTTTTCACTTTTAACTGCAAGACTCCTGAAGATGCTTCAAAGAAGCTGATTGTGCGATGTCAACGTGCGATGTCAACTATATGTGAATACATCGAAACCAAAAAATTGTACAAATGCTCTTTCGTGTTATGCATTTAGATTGAGAGGAAGTTGTCTCAATAAAAATTGTTTTTATGTTGGAACAATCAGGATATGTT
Organism: Pichia inconspicua; assembly: GCA_004931855.1. Taxonomy (NCBI): domain Eukaryota; kingdom Fungi; phylum Ascomycota; class Pichiomycetes; order Pichiales; family Pichiaceae; genus Pichia; species Pichia inconspicua. Next base: position 103,220 of record SELW01000612.1, read on the forward strand.
TAAGTCACCTAAATTGAAGAAGTGCAGAATGTGTACCACTTTAACATTATAGAAGATTTACAAACATAAAATGAAATTTCAAACCTTATCCATTCATCCAATTTCCCTTGTTAACGAAACTTTTCAAAACAGATACGAACTTTCTTCAAAACTTAAGTCTACTCAAAGCTTTGTTAAGAATACACTCACAAGTATGACGATGTAAGGTTATGTGCATTGTTCCCAATTGTTTTACAACTCCGTATTGATTACGATAGATCAATTTAGACATCAAACGAATTTATCATCAGCCGATCAACATATGTACACCAATGATGTAGTTGATGCTTTCTTTGAAGATAAAGATCTGAGTCATGTATGAATCATAGGATCTTGTGTGAGACTATCTTTTCTCCAATTAGATTTTTTACAATTGAAAAGAACGAACTCGAGATCGTGATAGTGGTTTGTCTGTTTAGCCTCTCAAAAGGTGGACCTAGCAATCTTAGTCAATGCTAGGATTACATGCAACAAATTTTACTGCACACTAATTGAAAAAATTCACAAGATTCAAACTCAAAGTATGATAATGCTAAATTCAAATTTAATGTCAACTAAAAGTGGTAACTGAACTGTTTTTTTTTCGATTTATCCCTACCAGCAACATCAGCAGCAACCTCCACTTCCACGTCCACCTCTACAACAAAAAAGCGTTACAGAGAATCTTATATGTATGCCGATATGAATCAACAACCGCATTTTGAAAATTCTAACCTGTTTTTTAGACAATTAGTCCATCAATTGAATTAACATCAGGTAAGAATTTGCCGACTTATTGAGAGGTGTCATGCCTTTCACTACCGCAATTACAATGTTTGAACTGTCGTTTCTCTATAAGTCCATATTCTGGGTGATCATCAGTTTGGAGGTATTTATTATTATCTGAAGTAATATTTTCAAATCACTTACTAATAGCAACTGGAAACGCATATTTTTATCAGTTCTGTCGTACAACATGTTGAAGGCCATTTGAACACGATAATAAATTTGTGATAACCAGTCGCTCCATATTCTTGAAAATCAGCAGAGTACTTGCAGACCACCCCATAGTTGGAAATAAGCTAAAATTTTCTCATCATCCAACTCTTCTTTTTTGGTATATCTTCATAAGATAATTGAAGTTTAGCTGCGAAGAGAAATTGTACATCACAGAAACCCATTGACAAACTAAATTATGTGTCTTCTCTTGGGATTGTACCTTACGTGTTTGTGATCATCCATTATCATGTACCACCGGCATAAGTGAAGTTGCGTCTGTACCCACTCACAGTGACCATAGCTTGCTCCAAATGCCATAAATCATGTTCTCGTGTGGTACTATCCTCATCAACACAACATCGTCAAAAGTTTGTTCTTGTGCCTCATGAATGGCAAAAATAATAGCCTTTTAGTTGTATTTGATACATCATTTTTGTTTGCTTCAACAAAGGTTATTATTCGTTCATACCAATCGTATTTGCGCTCATGCTGGTTAATTACTTTCACAGAATTTTTATATTCATAGGTACTCTCCATCCTCGGATAGAAAGGCTTCAGTAGGTAAAAATGCTTTCAGGAACACAATGAGTAACGAATTGGTGAAAAAGTTTCAAAATCTGCTTCTACCACAATAGCATCTCCTGGCGACAACTGCAAGATTCAAACCTGCGTAGGCTGAAGCAAAACTACCCACGTATAATGCTACACACCAGAACAGTACCATTGGTAGCTTGACATAATTGTATTTTATCTCCTTGCATCTACTTGATGACAACTTCAATTTTACCAAGAACGAATTGAAAGGGTACTCGTTTTGGATCATCCAACTCCAGGGTGTTTCTGGTTAAAGTTGATATAGAAACAGGTACAAAAATACTTACTAGCTGAATTCAGTCCAGAACTTGAATCTGCAAGTAAACAAGTGTCACATGTGTACGTGGTGACCTCTGCTAGGATAAACACGGGCAACCGCCAATATGACCGGGTGTTTTGCACATTGCTCAACCTTTGTCAAAGCAATGTTGCTCCAATTCTGTTTTTATTAAAATAAACCAATTTGAACTCCAAATCTAGCTGTTACAACTGTGAAGTTTAATGGCTCTGTTTGACATCTGTCTAGATGTATGAAAACGATTCTGAATATTCTTCATATTCACTCAGAGTCAACCTGAATTTGAGCTTGATTGATCATGTTAGTGCTAAGCCATCGTACGAGATGAATGAAATATTAATAAACCGCTACTAATTTTGCTGTTCTTCTCTCTTCCAACTTTCCTATAATGTTAAGTTTACGTTTTACCAGGAGATAATTGAGACCATACTTATATCATATCATGATTGATGCATATCCACCTGAAAAGATAACACCTCACTTAATTATCAGGTCTTGGTTGGATTTTCTCAGTATTGGCGAAAACTAACCATTCATCCATGTTGAGCTTCTTCTTTATCAATGTTGGAAATTTTTGGTGAAGTGGTATCAACTTTCTGTCTTTTTTTTGAACTTTTGAAATTGTGACATTCAATAAAATGCTAGTGGAAAAAGTCACAATGTCTAAGTATGAAGATGAATTTCATTCTTCAACAACTCTTGAACCAAATTTCGGCAAGTTGGTGTGTTTTATCAAGTGGTATGATTTTACTCACACAAGACTCAACTACCATTTGATTCATTTCGAAAATTTTCAAATACAAGATGTTTATCATTCAACTTATCAACAACGAGGTTATCAATGTTAATTGTATCAAGGTAAATCGAGGTAGTTTATCTTCAACTCTTTGAGCATTGATTTGTAAATCTAACAAGAGCTNAGCATTGATTTGTAGATCTAACAAGAGCTGAATCTCCATTGAATAAAGTGCATATGTTCTGTTCCAAAATCCAAAAATCAGGTATATGAAAATTTTATCTATGGTCATCTTGCATCCTGCATGTCTCCAAGTGTAGCAAGAGCTTTTCTGAAACTTCAACCGGCGTGTAATAATTGAGGTAACTACATCAACTTCTTGTCTACATGACCTCCAGAAATTCGATTTTTTCTGAAGATAACATTACTGTTTGTTGGTTTGCAGATTTCCATATAATAGCAGTGCTACTTAAAAAAGGCTGCTAACTATTAGTTGATAGGGACTAGTGTGTGTCAATTTCTGGTCAGAATACCCAAGCAGAGAAAATTGTATCTGTCTATTTAACACATGATTCTTCTCATACCTAACGGGTATTGAGAGAGCTGAAGTAACATATGCCAAATTTCAAGAAACACTATTTCTAAAATATAATGACCACCTCATCTGGTGCAATATGGAAGAGATTATAAGGTGGAAGTAAAAAGCTATTAGACAGATGATGTACCTTCAGTCAGTTGAGTAGGAACACAATTTAGGTTCGCCATATTGGGTATAACATTCTTCACGGTCCCTGCAAGATCTTTTTGACTTCAACTGGAGTTAGTGAATGCATATCCAAAGTTGCAGGCACTAAACCAAGATATTACATTAAAATATGCAATAAGAGAACTTTCGTTTTATTATTGGCAAAATTCAGAATGTCATTGAATTGAAGATCCATTAAATATTTGATACCTATTTTGAATACAAACCAAATTCTGCCATAGCCAACACGATCAACAATTAATTGCATTCTAATTTCGTTTAAAGCCCTCAATGAGACAAACAACCTTTTCTGCAAAAGTAAGGCGAGAACAGATTGCTTGTAGGGTTTTCAATTTAGTCGCCATCCATAAATGTACATCTATTTTATCAAGGAGCTATAGAAAAAACACCTCTAGATACTTTTAGTTTAGTTAAGGTTTCTACCATTTCAGATACTTGGATCCAAGTGTTAACCCTAATATGACAATGATCTACAAGATTCATATTTTCCCTCTTCAACTTTTTTATGCAAGTTCTTCACATTTATGGTATGAGGTACGTGAATACTTACTAATGACTATTTCTTGCACTCTTTGGACTTTTCAAGTACTTTACAAAATAGAGGTAGCGGTAATTGTCCCATGCTTATTATACGTGATATACTTTCATGCTGGAAGATATTTCCGCTGAAATCTTTCTGAAATATCAAGCGAGTCTTGATACGGTGATTTCAATTTAATGAACCATTGATAATTTGACAACTAGCTGACTCGATCAGTAAGCACCTTTTCACGATTAACAGGATGAACTTAGCTTGATTTTATCTCGCAGCAATAAGGGATACCGGTGCAGTAATATTTGTAGATCTTAACGTGCGAATTAAAGCATGACAAAATAAGCACGAGCTGATCACGTAAAACAAGAGGCTTTAGGTCATAAGTAAGATGCTGCGTATGAAGGAATGAGTAGGTGATCCTGCTTATCAAAAACTTACTGCCAGGGCTAAAACATGAGTTAAGATCATGGTGTCCTAATTATTACATCTTTCATAAATAAACAAAGATGAATGAACGACACTGGTTCATTTTCTTGTTTAGCCAACAGATGCTCCTATTACTTGCACAGCCGCTTTCATTTGAGCATGCTTTTTCATTGGAATTACAATGAATCAGTACAAACAGATCGGAAATCATTACCATTTTCAGTTTTAAATGCATGGCCGCACGTCAACATCAACAATAATATCTATACAACCCTAAACCAGCACCGCCCCTATGTTCTTCAATCAATACGGATCTACATTACAACAATAGCTTCTTAATTAATATGTTCTCTAGATACAATGGTGCCTGAATAGATCGTAAAGCCTAATTTCATCTCTCGGCCGAGAGGGCGCAAAATCGGCGCCTTTGAGTTAATCCCAAAACGAAAATGAAATGGGTATGCCAAAAACATAAAAAGCAAAGCTTTTTAATTTTTCTTCTCTTTTTTCTATACTACCTATTCCCGGTTTCGAACTGGGGACCTCGGGGAGGCTGTATAGGGTGTCGCGTCCACTAGGCCATACGACACTTAACTTAGTTGAAACGAATTGGGTTGTTTAGGTGGAGGGTGAAAATTTGGCCACTTTTGGGGCAGTGGCTCAGCCCGACTTTTGAAATGGGTAAAGATGAAAATGAATTTGTTTGCAAGAAGAAATTATTTGGAGGAGAATTAAGGGTCTTTAGTGTCGGAGTTTGTTTGACGTTGTTTTATGTTATTGGCTGTATTGGTTTTGGTTTGTTGATGCCTGATACCTGACTAGTTTAGCACCGGAGGGCCTGGATCAGTAGTTACTGGCTTATCAGTTGTTTATGACAGAAACTGTTGTTGTTCTGTGGCTGTAACGATGGAATAAAATTTTGTATCGCGGATCTCAACTCCGAATTTGGATGAGCCACTTTTTGAGAAGCCACTTTTTCACGAGCCTCACAATTTTCATTCGCGAAGATTCAATTCACCCAACGCGGAAGTGGGGGAAGTAGATTACGGGGTGTGGGGGAGGAGTAAGGGAGGGGAGTGCGCTTGAGGGCGTGTGCCACTCTTGCAGCGGAGACGCTGATAATTTAGCCAAGGGCTGGTTTTTACTTTTGCGGGTTGACTTTCGGGGCGACGTGCGAAGGGGGAAGCAGTCAGGAGACATTATTGTCTTGTACAGACGGACGGATGCTTTTGCGAGTGTTTGTTCGAGCTGACGGGGTTGGTGGACTTTTAGCTGATAGCTAGCGGGTCCGGCAGCCATGGGGGAGGGGAGGCGACTGGTAGCCGGGGGGAGACTCCTGTGACCGGTTGTCTTTGACTCTCCACCGAGGCGGGCGAAGCGGGTGGGCGACCACCTGTGGAAGTTCGCGGAGGAAATTGAAAAGTGCTATGTGGATGGTGAACCATAAATAATACACACGTTTTTCGTCTGTAGTTATCTGGTTGATCCTGCCAGTAGTCATATGCTTGTCTCAAAGATTAAGCCATGCATGTCTAAGTATAAGCAATATACGGTGAAACTGCGAATGGCTCATTAAATCAGTTATCGTTTATTTGATAGTTCCGTTCTACATGGATAACCGTGGAAAATCTAGAGCTAATACATGCGTAAAGCCCCGACTCACGGAGGGGTGTATTTATTAGATAAAAAATCAATGCCCTCGGGCCTTTTGATGATTCATAATAACTTTTCGAAGCTCATGGCCTTTGTGCTGGAGCTGGTTCATTCAAATTTCTGCCCTATCAACTTTCGATGGTAGGATAGAGGCCTACCATGGTTTTCACGGGTAACGGGGAATTAGGGTTCGATTCCGGAGAGGGAGCCTGAGAAACGGCTACCACATCCAAGGAAGGCAGCAGGCGCGCAAATTACCCAATCCTGACACAGGGAGGTAGTGACAATATATAACGATACAGGGCCTTTGGTCTTGTAATTGGAATGAGTACAATGTAAATACCTTAACGAGGAACAATTGGAGGGCAAGTCTGGTGCCAGCAGCCGCGGTAATTCCAGCTCCAATAGCGTATATTAAAGTTGTTGCAGTTAAAAAGCTCGTAGTTGAACTTTGGGCCCGGGCGGGCGGTCTACCTATGGTAAGCACTGTTGCGGCCGGGTCTTTCCTTCTGGCTAGCCTTCGGGCGAACCAGGACGATTACTTTGAGGAAATTAGAGTGTTCAAAGCAGGCCTTTGCTCGAATATATTAGCATGGAATAATAGAATAGGACGTATGGTTCTATTTTGTTGGTTTCTAGGACCATCGTAATGATTAATAGGGACGGTCGGGGGCATCAGTATTCAGTCGTCAGAGGTGAAATTCTTGGATTGACTGAAGACTAACTACTGCGAAAGCATTTGCCAAGGACGTTTTC